>NC_069413.1:68598715-68601215 GCF_026875155.1 Cherax quadricarinatus | reverse complement strand
AGGGGTTAAAATTTAAGGAACAGAACACGTGAAAAGGGGTGTATGGACACAGAAAAAATGAGATGATTGTGTGCAGAAGAAGCAAGAGTTAAAAGGCGGGGGGGGAGGGGTGAACCCGTTTCGGGGCCAGGTTTTACACCGCCGGGCCCAAAACAGGGAGGCGGTGGCCAAAATTAATGATAATCTTTACCCCGGGGTCCCCAGCTCGCACCCCAAAAACCCATCACCATAAACACCCCCCGCACGCCCTCCCCCGCCTCCTTTTACACCTCGCACTTTCCCGATACAAAAATTTCCCAAAAACCCCCCACCACAACCACCCGCTCAAAACCCCGGTTTTTCCCGAAACGAAGGCAGTAGGAGGGGTGCATAAAAAGTTTGGAAAAAAACGGGTGTGAAAGGCCCCTTCCGCAGATTACCACGGGAAAGAACCCCGAAAGGACTTTTGTTTTCAGCACCCTGTTGCCCCTGTAGTACTACCCGGGTTTATGGCTACACTATTTCATTTAAACCCCAGCCCAAAAAAACAGCGTTTAAAAAAACGTGCCGATGGGGCCCTTTTTCATCGAAAGGGCCATCCATCTGGGGGTGTTCCCTTTGTCCCAGTGTCCTCCTGAGTATTAAATTTTCCTCAGCACTTCAGTTCCCCCGTAAAAATTTCGAAGATTTGAAATTTGCCAAAAAATCCCCCCCGATCCCAAATCCTTGCCCTTTTTAGGCAAAGGGTTTACATAAACGCAAAATTTTTGGAATTACTGAGTGACTGTGATAATAACGTCACCATCGAATAGACTTCCCATTAACCCCAACGCCAAAGACCCAAAAATGTCCCGGGGAAGGGGGTTGTTGTGTTTTAGTGGTGGTTTCAAGCCGTCCATTCTGCCACAGTAAACAGCCGAAGCTTCCCTTCCGGTGATGTTCGAGTCAACGGTAGTGGTCAAGGAGACAGAGCTCCGTTTCATACTGCTTTCCAAGGTCGTCCCCATCAAGGATCTCAAAATACTGGTCGCATCAGCAAGGACCAATCCTACACTCTTCACGCCCAGTCTCGTAACCTGAGAGGCCATTTAACAATCTGCAACCTGTGTCCCAAGGCAGAGGACATCTACCCGTGCATGGTAATTTTTTTTTTTAAGTAATAGCTTTAATGTGTACCCCAAATCCATCCAGTGAAAGGCTAGTCGAAATAACAGACTCACATAATGGGCCTAGAAGCTAGGCCCGCCGTTATTTAGCATTTTCGGGTTACAGTTGTAATGAAACATTTAAAAACCAAGTTGCGATACTTTGAAACAATATTTGACATGTCATTTATGTTTGAAATATGTGTACATATTTCATACAGGTTTTACAAGCTAAAAGCTGTTTTAAACCTGACTTTAGTCATTTTGTAGCCCAGCTATACCTATGGCATGAAGAATAAAAGGGCACTATACTGTGACTTGAATACACAAAAAACCCGCACATAGGAGACTGAAAATTATGACGACGTTTCGTTTGTGTGACTGGTTTAATGGTCAAAGTCGGACCAAAAACGTCGTCATAAATTTCAGTCCTCTGTGTGCGGGTTATTTGTGTATAACTATGGTATACCCTCTTAAACATCTGTCAAAGAATTTTTTCTCAATTCTAAGATCATTTTACTTTCAAATTAATATAATAATAAATAATAATAACTTTATTTCTACAAGTACATGTACAAGATATACAGGCATAGCTAACATCAATGACATACTGCTATATAGAAAGTCCCTGATATGCACAGCATTTCGGGCAAATTAGGTCAATTTTGTCCCCACGATGCGACCCACACCAGTCGACTAACACTAAGTACCTATTTTCCTTAAGACAGCAGGTGTTTTATGGAAACACGTCCTTGTTTCCACCTGTACCGGAATCGAACCACGGATCTCAATGTGCCAGATGAGTGTGCTAGCAATGGAGCTACGGAACACCGTAATGATGCAACCCATAAGAATAACTGTGCTGATAAAATGTATAGTTTGCACAATTTATTATCTGGTTGGACAATATTTCAGAATTAGTCCAGGCTCAGTGGTAATCTATAAAAGTCTGCTGATCTGCGTTAGAAGATGATATAATAGACGATCCGTTAATCTCGCTTTGTCTCAGGCCTACGATTACATTTTACTCCCAGGAGTTAGTTTATGGGACAGCGCCACACATCCTGTGAGTGAACATACCTCCAAAATGATGGCGTGTTAACTCGTACTCAACTAGTTGACATGCCACTGGTGCTATCAGCTGTATCTTGGCTGTTTCAATATACACTTATCGCTACCTTTTCAGCTACAGCCTATGCAAATTTCTTGGAGTTCAATCTGCTTCTAGACTCCGTTCCCTTGAGAAGTTTTTTTTCTTTATTTATTTTTAATTGGGGAAACTCGTAGGGGTCATTAGAGCAGCTGTTGTCTTTCTCGAAAAGATAGTAACATTAACTGAAATTGCCTACATGGTATTACTTTTAGCTACATGGTTT
>NC_069413.1:68580265-68598215 GCF_026875155.1 Cherax quadricarinatus | reverse complement strand
TCATGAAAAAATTTTTTTTTGTTTTTTTACTTCTGGGTGTCAGGAACAGATTAATTGTATTTACATTATTTCTTATGGGGAAAATTGATTCGTAAATCGTAAATTTCGTTTATAGTAACGGCTCCAGGAACGGATTAATTACGAAAAACGAAGGACCACTGTATTTAAAACAGTTTGTGACAGAACCAACTTGAGGAAACAATCTGCTTGACTTGGTTCTTGCCAACAAAGAATCACTAGTTAATAATCTTGAGGTTAGTGATGAGCTAGAGAAAAGCGATCACAAATCACTTAGTTTCAATATATCATGGAATTACCCAGATAATTGCAATCAAGTCACGTCCCAGATTTCCACAGGGCCGATTTCATGGGTATGAGAAATTATGTGGGTGGGCTAAATTGGGACAACCTTACCATGTGTCAGGTTGGTAGAGTTGGTTGCCAATATGACGTATTTCAGAGCATAGTGCTGGCTGCCCAGACAACTTTTGTCCCGAGTAGGGAAATTAGATCTAACAAAAATTATCCCTGATGGATAAACAATAGATTAAAACATCTCATTGGTCAAAAGAGAGGCATATATAGGAATATTAAAAGAGGGAATGGGCAGTTAAGAAATCAGTATACTATAGGCATGGCAGGGGTCTGCCACACACTGCATTGATCCGACATCACTCCAACAAATACGTATTTCCATCTGAATCCACATTCCAGTGTGTTTAGCTTTACACTCCTTGGTAGGCACACATGTTATTTTTAATTGCTTTGTCACAGCATATGTAAACAGGTCAAAGGTATAAAATGTTTTAGTACTAAATGTTTTAAAAGTCAATCATAATTGAATTCACTAGTGAATGGTTGTTCAAAAACTGGGATTCCCCATTCACCTCTAAATCTGATTGCACATATTATACAATTGTATGCCAAAGAAACTGCAACATTGGCAAGGTTTGTAAAAAGAAATGGTTAATCAAAACCAGGAAAATAAATGCATGCTACAACCATCATTATCTAAACCATCTAATATATATGAGAACATAAATTACTTGTAAGGAGATATGCAGAACATACCACTCAACATTGTCATTACAAGCTACGTTAATTCGTTCATAAATGCTTTACTACGTCTGAGTTGCCAAATAACATTTCTGTCCAGCAGAGAGAGTGAGGGAACTTTTTTCTCCAACTGCACATGTGAAGCACTCAAAGTTTACAGGAGTGGAGGAGATGGAGTAGGAATATCAGAGAGCAGAAAGCATCTTCAGTATACAGTGGTACCCTGAGTTTCGAACTTTCTTCGTTCCAGAAAGCTATTCGAGTGCCGTTACTGAACAAATTTGTTCCCGCAAGGAATAATGTAAATTAGTGAATGATGTAAATTAATAATGTAAATTAGTGAATGATGGTGAAAGTTTTTCTTTTTCGGGCCACCCTGCCTTGGTGGGAATCGGCCAGTGTGATAATAAAAAAAATAAAAAGATTAGTTCGTTTCAGACCCCCAAAAATACACTTACAAAAGCACTAAAAATAATACACTTATATAATTGGTGGAGTTGGGAGCAGTTCGAAACTCAGGATACCACTGTATTTTTGTTCATAGTGTAGAAATTCATCACTGTATGCCCTGGTTACATAAAAAAAGAAACCAATTATTTTTTTTAGTTATGTGAATTATTAGGTATTAACCCTTTGACTGTTTCGGTCGTATATATACGTCTTACGAGGTACTGTGTTTGACGTATATGTACTCATAAATTCTAGCGGCTTCAAATCAAGCAGGAGAAAGCTGGTAGGCCCACATGTGAGAGAATGGGTCTGTGTGGTCAGTGTGCACCATATAAAAAAAAATCCTGGAGCACGCAGTGCATAATGAGAAAGAAAAAACTCCGACCGTTTTTTTTTTTAATTAAAATGCCGACTTTGTGGTCTATTTTCGTATAGTACTTATGGTTGTATTCTCGTTTTCTTGGTCTCATTTGATAGAATGGAAAACATAGAAATAGAGGTGATTTTGATTGGTTTTACTATAAAAAGAACCTGGAAATGGAGCTCCAAGTAGGGGAAATGTTTGATTTTTGCCGATGTTCAAAAGTAAACAAATGATGTCATTTTCCAATAAATGTCCAACTAGTCATTCTAATATGCAGTCATGAATGGGTTGACATTATTTGTACAATTATTACAGTATTGCAGTAGTCTGCATAACAGTAAATCTTCTATTTTTTGTTTGAATCAAAATTCAAAATAGAAAGCAAGAGTAATATCAGAGGGGCCTGGAGACATGACTGATGAACAAATAAAATGTTATATTAGAACCAGGAATGTCTGCATTGTTCATTCTGGACCCTATTTTGAAATTGTCATATTTTTTAATTTTCATGAAATTGGCCAAATTGCAAATTTCTGACCACGTTGCTGGGTAGTTGAAATTGGTAAATGGGCAGTTTCTTGTACTCAGTCGATAGAAAAAATGGAGTTCTAAAGAAATAGCTATGAGTTTGGTCGACTGGAACAATGGAATTAGCCAAAAATAGGGCTCAAAGTGGGCGAAATCGCCGATTTGTAAATATCGCCGAGGTCGCTAACTTCGCGAGAACGTAATTCCGTCAGTTTTCCATCAAATTTCGTTTTTTTGGTGTCATTACAATCGGGAAAAGATTATCATTTCATAAGAATTTTGAAATGGTAGGGTGTGCAAAAGAAGAAAATTAAAAGTGAATACAGGAAAGAGTAAGGTAATGAGGATAACAAAAAGATTAGGTGATGAAAGAGTGGATATCAGATTGGAGGGAGAGAGTATGGAGGAAGTGAATGTATTCAGATATTTGGGAGTGGACGTGTCAGCGGATGGGTCTATGAAAGATGAGGTGAATTATAGAATTGATGAGGGGAAAAGGGTGAGTGGTGCACTTAGGAGTCTGTGGAGGCAAAGAACTTTGTCCTTGGAGGCAAAGAGGGGAATGTATGAGAGTATAGTTTTACCAATGCTCTTATATGGGTGTGAAGCATGGGTGATGAATGTTGCAGCAAGGAGAAGGCTGGAGGCAGTGGAGATGTCATGTCTGAGGGCAATGTGTGGTGTGAATATAATGCAGAGAATTCGTAGCTTGGAAGTTAGGAGGAGGTGCGGGATTACCAAAACTGTTGTCCAGAGGGCTGAGGAAGGGTTGTTGAGGTGGTTCGGACATGTAGAGAGAATGGAGCGAAACAGAGTGACTTCAAGAGTGTATCAGTCTGTAGTGGAAGGAAGGCGGGGTAGGGGTCGGCCTAGGAAAGGTTGGAGGGAGGGGGTGAAGGAGGTTTTGTGTGCAAGGGGCTTGGACTTCCAGCAGGCATGCGTGAGCATGTTTGATAGGAGTGAATGGAGACAAATGGCTTTTAATACTTGATGTGCTGTTGGAGTGTGAGCAAAGTAACATTTATGAAGGGATTCAGGGAAAGCAGCAGGCCGGACTTGAGTCCTGGAGATGGGAAGTACAGTGGTCCCTCGTTTTTCGTAATTAATCCATTCCTGGAGGAGCTACTATAAACGAAATTTACGATTTGCGAATCAATTTTCCCCATAAGAAATAATGTAAATACAATTAATCCGTTTCTGACACTCAGAAGTATTAAAACAAAAAAAATTTTTACATGAAATATACATTTAGTACATAAACAATACAATGGGAAATGATGAATGAAACATTAACAGCATAACACTTACCTTTATTGGAGATTCTTCTTAGTGTATGGGAGACTGGAGGAGGAGAGAGATTGGATTATTTACAGTTTGGAAGGGGAATCCCCTTCCAGCAACACCTCAGGTACCAATTGCTTCTCTGGGGTTGCTTCTCTTCTCTGTTTCTTAATGCCACTAGGACCACCTTGAGAGTCACTCTAGTCCTGTCTCGCAAAGTAAAATGTGGGGAGAGCTCTGTTTCTGGCGTCTCTTTAACACTTCCCTAAATGGTACAAGACTTTGTCACTGTACATATTTCTCACCTTCTTTACCACAGGCTTGGCACTAGGAGCTTTCTTTGGAGCCATGGTAGCTTATTTAGTACTTGTAAGCACTAAAATGAGTGGAATATTATGAAATATTTCGTAGGAGCACTTGAGGGGACCTTCACTCACTGGTAAATAATGCCAGACTGGCTGGGTAGGGAGGCCTCCCCGGGTTTCACACCGTGCGTAAGCGTCCTGGACGAACTACTTTTCCCGCGAGTCAACCTATGAAAAGCGACTCCATGTTTATACGAAATACCCCTATGATTGGCGAAATTTACGATTGCCGAGAACTACGAAAAGCGAGGGACCACTGTACAGTGCCTGCACTCTGAAGGAGGGGTGTTAATGTTGCAGTTTAAAAACTGTAGTGTAAAGCACCCTTCTGGCAAGACAGTGATGGAGTGAATGATGGTGCAAGTTTTTCTTTTTCGGGTCACCCTGCCTTGGTGGGAATCGGGCAGTGTGATAATAAAAAAAAAACAAAAAATCAGGAGACACCTCAGGATTGGGGGTTGCGACAGTCAAGGGTTTAACCCTTCATCGCGCAAGGGGTCCGAAAATTTGAAATTCGAACTGAACTCCCTATGGTGGATAGAGTAACTCAATACAAGGTCACTGATCCCATATAAATTGATTTCTGATGGTTAGTTTTCGAGCAATTGCCAATCTCCGAAGACCGAAAATATTAGGCCGCCCCCGACAAAGTGATTAAAAAATTTTATGTTGCAAACTTGCAATTGTTAATAAAACACACCAAAACAATTTTTTAAATTTAATATACAAACAGACAATATAAAAAACATAAATGGAACTTGTATAAAAACATTTTTTAATTGTTACAAAAATATAAAAAGGAAGCAAATATCAACAATGCCAAAATTTCAAAGTGATGCAAGTTTCAATCCCTATATTCCTGAGATTCATTTGGAAGACCAATGATTCTATATTGCTAATTGGCAAGATGGAAGTCTGTGAAACAATTTCTATCAGTCTTTATGCACAGATTTACTTTGCATACACTACAGACGAATGACGATGTTACCGTTTTTTTCGAGGTGCTGCAATACTTGCAAGTAAACGGCCTTTGCCCTGCCATTGGGAAGTGCATTAGAGTAATGTCTTTCCTAACACTGTCATCAGGCATTTCTGTACGTGTTCCCCTCCCAGGTTTCACTATGCCAACACCATTGGAAGTACATGGTGAATTAGTTGGTGAAGGTCTTGGAGTTGTTCTTAGGCTGCTCCCTCTAAGGTTTTGTCCTTTAGACCTTGCAATTTCAGAGATAGAATTCCTGAAATACTTCAGTTGCATACACTTTTGCTTTATTGCTCGAGAATCACGGCAATAAAGCCCCCATGCATTCACAACAGCAAGATCAATAATATAGGCAAATAGCCGCATGTACCAACGTTTTGATTTCATTGGTGTTTTGTAGAGATGCACCAACATGTTGCTTTTGTCAATACCTCCCATGTTTGCATTATAGTTCTTGATGACTGCAGGGCACGATATTTTCTCTTTCCTCTTTGTACCCTTGTTATATCTCTCAACAAGACTCATGGGCTCGACCCCAATATCAGTTGTCACTAAAGTCACAACTTTGGTGTCCTTCCATCGTACAACAAGGACACCATCATTGTTGTTGAAGCAAAAATTGCCCCTGACCACACTGTTTTTTCCATTTGTTTGATAGGCACCAGATGTGGCTTACCACATCTATTGTCACGTACTGTTCCAGTGTATCTGCAGTTATACTTATCTCTTAGTAGCTTGACCAAAGGCATACTTGAAAAGAAATTGTCAGCATAGATTGCTGATGTGTTTGTCTTGTTCATAGTTTGTGCAAGTACCAGAACAATCTTTGTACTTATTGGAAGTTTAGATTCTTCCTGTGGCAGCTGTATGGGATGTGTGTCAAAAGTTGTTGTGCCTTGATACATGAGTATATCATGTATGAGTCCATCTTGACTTGCACGACAAAAAAGTTTGAAACCCCACTTATCTGGTTTTGTTTTGATGTACTGCCTTAGGTTTCCAGCAGTTTTACCCTTGAAACCAACCATGACTTCATCAATAGATTGCTTGGGTGTAGCTGGAATTTTCAAGCAAGCATTAGTTAGTTCAGTGTAAAGAGGCCTTACTTTGTAGAATCTGTCATTATCCTTTTTTGTGTTGTCATTGAAATGAATATGACTTCTAAGGTACCTAAACCTCTTAGACGCCATGCTATCTGCAACCTGTGGGCTCCTAAAAGCAGCTTTCCAATAGTCTTCGAGGGATGGTAGTGGAGCAATACCCATGAACAACAAAATACCTATGAACCTCATGATCTCTTCAGAATCTGTTGAAAAAGTATTATTTACGTCTTGTTGCCTTGTATACAAATTTATTTGATATGCTATGTTATCTATCATGGCTGGAGTAACGAACATACGAAAATACTCATATGGAGACCTAATTGCAAGAGGCTTCATGTTCATATGCCGGCAAAGGATCATTTTCAATGTCATCTACGGTCCACTGAGATGAAACTTGAAGAGCAATATTCTCATGGATCTCTTCCTCATCCGGGTATTCCTCAATCCTAAAATTTTTCTTTTTCCTCATTACTTTCTGCTTTTTGGCTGGCCTTTCTTTCCTTTCTTCCTCCTCCTCATCATCACTTGACATCTCTGCATCCTGTGCATGCGGTGGCAAGTATTCATCACCACTATCCAACAATTCTGGTTTGTCTACCTCTGGTTCCGAGTCAGTCTTCAGAAACGCAGACATACCTCGACCTGCTGGTCGACTGCTCCCCATAAAACAGCCTCTCATGGAACTGGAAGGACAATAGAAACCTCCTGTATAAATCCAGACCACTACAGAGTTCATATATGCAATTGAAAATTTTTTATAAATATTTATTTGACTATACAGTGGACCCCCGCATAGCGACCTTAATCCGTGCAAGAGGGCTGGCTGTTATGCGAAATGTTCGCTATGTGAATGAATTTTCCCCATAAGAAATAATGGAAATCAAATTAATCCGTGCAAGACACCCAAAAGTTTGAAAAAAAAAATTTTACCACATGAAATATACATTTTCCTACACACAAAGAGAAGGATACATGCACAATAGTAGAGTAGTACATGCACAATATATATTGTGCATGTACTACTCTACTAAATGAAGAATAAATGACACTTACCTTTATTGAAGATGCAGCAATGACTGATGAGACACTGTGTCCTGGGAGTGCCTTTTCCTCCTGAGTACTGTAGGTCCTGTTTGGTATTTTCTTCCAGAACAGGCCTTATCACACTGTGTATGTCACTACAATTCTTAAATCTCTCAAACCAACCTTTGCTGGCTCTAAATTCACCAATATGAGCACTAGTTCCAGGCATTTTCCCTGTTCACCTGGGTGTTAGTCGACTGGTGTGGGTTGCATCCTGGGAGACAAGATTAAGGACCCCAATGGAAATAAGTTAGACAGTCTTCGATGACACTGACTTTTTTGGGCTATCCTGGGTGGCAAATCCTCTGGGGTTAATTGTTTCTTGGTATTCTCAATAAGCCACACCAACAACGGTGCTACAGCAGCAGCAGCAGCAGCTGACGGTGGTACAGCAGCAGCAGACGATGCTACAGCAGCAACTGACGATGTTACAGCAGCAGCAGACGATGCTACAGCAGCAACTGACGATGTTACAGCAGCAACAGATGATGCTACAGCAGCAGCAGACGATGCTACAGCAGCAGCAGACGATGCTACAGCAGCAGCAGACGATGCTACAGCAGCAGCAGACGATGCTACAGCAGCAGCAGATGATGCTACAGCAGCAGCAGACGGTACTACAGCAGCAGGAGCAGCTGACGGTGGTACAGCAGCAGCAGCTGACGGTGCAGCAGCAGCTGACGGTGATACAGCAGCAGCAGCAGCTGTACCACCAATAGTAGCGATGGTTGATTGGGGTTTATTATACAACCTGGCCAGCTCGGAGACACGCACTCCACTTTCATACTTATCAATGATCTTTTTCTTCATCTCCATAGTAATTCTCACCCTTATTGCTGTAGGGTTGGCACTAGAAGCTTTCTTGGGGCCCATGGTCACTTATTTTCCAGAAAAAAATCACCAAAAACACTGTAATAATACAAAATGTTCCGATTGTATGCTTGGATGTTACCGCGGAGGCTGGCTGGTAAACAATGCCACCCGCGGAACATGTGAGCGTGGCTCAGGCCGCACATTAGACGCGTCTCGGACGAAGGCCGCTGAGCGGGTTTTTGGGCGCTATGCGGGGCAAAATTTTAGCGATCAAAGCGTCCGCTATGCGGATTGTCCGCTATGCAAGGCGTCCGTTATGCGGGGGTCCACTGTAATTGGACATTCCCGGAAACTCGCGCAATACCGAAATAATTCGGACTAAAATGCTTGCACTTTTTTCAACTGCATGCTACACTCATATTATGCTTCACACGGACTTTAGGTATATATCAAAATATGCCTAAACTATTCATGTAAGCACTAAACACAACTATCAGTACTTACCGACATTGTAGAATGTATAATCCAAGAGTAGATTAGTAATGGTGGAGGGAAAAATGGGTGTGTGTTCGAAGCCAAGCCGCCAGTGTTTATATTTTGATCTCTCAACCAATGGGAAGGCGGCAGAAGCGAACTGTACTTAGCTGAAGAGACTCAGGGAAGGCTTGTGATTGGTTGGAACTAAAGAACGGGAAGCTGGCCGCGCGGGGCGCGAAGTATGACACGCGCCAAAAACACGTAATCAATACCGAATTTTTTCGGCCAAACACGACAAAGGGTTAAGTAGTCTTTGCTAGTTAGTTTCTTGTAGATGTGCTTCAGAATGTTATCATCATTTAATGCCTAACATGTCAAGGCATGGTTCTTTTCTTCCTTAGAAGTAACTTGTATGAAAGGCTTGAATTTGTAGAGTTCTTTTTTAAATTTGGTGATTTTCAAGTGTCTTGGTACTATGACCAAAATGTCAGGTTAAGATGTACAAGAAAGGAAAGTATTTAGCGAGAGAACTTTGTGAATTGGTTGTTTCATCTCAAATGTATTTGTGTGAAGCATATTGTGGCCTGAGTGTGAGAAAGTATGCGTTATAAGATGCACAGTATTAGGCACCATATGCAGTGTTAGGAGAGGGAGTATGAGAGATGGTAATGCTTTAGGAATAGGTGGATTAATTAAGAGTAAACAAATCACATCACGTATCCAGTACACATCAACTGGTGGGTCTAATATGCTTTTACAAATGTGCTGATATTATTCATACCATTTTTACAATAATGCAGGAGTCTGCATAACAGTAAATCTTCTATTTTTTGTTTGAATAAAAATTAAAAATGGAAAGCAAGTGTAATGTAAGAGTGGCCTGGAGACGTGACTAATGAACAGAGATGTTATTATTTTAGTGCAAGGAATGTTTGCATTGTTAATTCTGGACCCTGTTTTGAATTTGGCCTTACTTGAATTTTGTATGAAATTGGCCAAATTACCAATTTCTGATCATTTCATTGGGTAGTTGAAATTGGTCAATGGGCAGTATCTTGTACTCAATTGAACAAAAGGAGTTATAGTGAAATAGCTAAGAGATTGGTCAACTGGAACAATGGAATTGGCCGAAAATAGGGCTTTGGGTGAAATCGCTGATGCTTAACCCTTTCAGGGTTTCCGACGTACTAGTACATCTTACGCATCAGGGTTATTGACGTACTAGTACACGTAAATTCTAGCTCCTTCAAATCTAGCGAGAGAAAGATGGTAGGCCTACATATGAAATAATGGGTCTTTGTGGTCAGTGTGCACAGTATAAAAGAAATCCTGCAGCACACAGTGCATAATGAGAAAAAAAAAACTGACCATGTTTTTGGTTTAAAACGGCAACTTTGCCGTGTATTTTCGTATGGTATTTGTGATTGTATTCTAGTTTTCCTGGTCTCATTTTATAGAATGGAAGATATATTACAGAAATTGAGATGATTTTTATTGGTTTCACAATGAAAAGTACCTTGAAATTGAGCTCAAAGTAGCAGAAATATTCGATTTTTGCCAAAGTTCAAAAGTAAACAAATCATGCCACGTGTCCAACACACATCAATTGGTGAGTCTAATATTCTTTCACTAGTGCGCTGATATTATTTATACCATTTCTACACTAATGCAGTAGTCTGCATAACAGTAAATCTTCTATTTTTTGTGAGAATAAAAATTCAAAGTGGAAAGCAAAAGAAATGTAAGAGGGGCATGGGGACATGACTAATGAACAGAGAAAAAATGTTATTTTAGTGCCAGGAATGTCTTGTTTATTCTGGACCCTATTTGGAAATTGGCATCTTTTGAAATTTGTCTGAAATTGGTAAAATTGCCAATTTCTGACCACTTTGTTGGATAGTTGAAATTGGTAAATGGGTGGTTTCTTGTACTCATTCAATAGAAAAAATGAAGTTCTAGTGAAATAGTTATGGCATTTGTCAACTAGTATACTGGAATTGGCCGAAAATAGGGCTGAAAGTGGGCAAAATTGCCGATGCATAAACATCGTCGAGACCGCAAACTTCACAAGAGCATAATTCCGTAAGTTTTCCATCAAATTTCATACTTTTGGTGTCATTACGATTGGGAAAAGATTCTCTATCATTTCATAAGAAAAAAAAAATTTTTTTTCCCCGAAAAATTTTCGACCCTGAGAAGTTTAGGAGAGGACTTCTCGACCCTGAAAGGGTTAAATATCTCTGAGACCCCTAATTTCACGAGAGCATAATTCCTTAAGTTTTCCATCAAATTTCACACTTTTGGTTTCATTACCATCGGGGAAAGATTCTCTATCATTTCATGAGAAAACAAATAATTTTTTTTTTAATTCTTTGACACTAAGAGCAAGTTTGTGAGCAAGAGTCTCAACAGTGAAAGGGTTAAATCAAGTACAGTCTCTCCTCACTTAGCGACGTACTTGTTTACCAATGCCCCGGACTTACGACGGGCTCTCTGACCAGTATTCATACCTAAATAATGTATATTAGAGCTGATTTCCTCTCTTCTGTTTATTTCAGTATACAGTACACTACTGTATAAACATTTGAAAATATACCAGAAATGTTATAAATGGTGCAAAGGTAACATTAAAACAATATCAAAGATGGTCGAGACAAACTCGCTACCATTATAGTATGCTCCTCACTTAGCAAAGAATTCGTTCAGCGATGTGGTCTTAGGAACAGAACTCTTGTTATTAAGTGAGGAGAGGCTGTAATTGGACCAGGCCTTCCCTTCCTTTGATTGGTCCTAATTACACCCCATTTCCCCAAGTGCTGTATGACCCCAGTAGATTTAGCACTCGCTGCTGAATGTAATAATGTAAGAGTAGCGTGTTAAGTACAGAATTAAGGAAGTGTATAGTTAAAAATGAAAGAAAACTCCCCCAAAAAATAAAAAATAATGAAGATAGGATAAGTGGGTATGAAACAGGCAATGAAGAGGACTTGGTGGACACAGCTGTTAGGAGATGTGAATAAGTTGACAGTTCACTTATAAATTTTGCTGTGATTATTTTACTGTAGTATGGTAATAGTATTTTCCAGAGATGCTATGGAGTTTGGAAGGTATCTTGAAGAATCATGTATGTCTGAAAATTTTTGAACTCTTGCATTTATATTGCAGTACAGTGGACCCCTGCATAATGATTACCTCCAAATGCGACCAATTATGTAAGTGTATTTATGTAAGTGCGTTTGTACGTGTATGTTTGGGGGTCTGAAATGGACTAATCTACTTCACAATATTTCTTATGGGAACAAATTCGGTCAGTACTGGCACCTGAACATCTGGAGTGAAAAAATATCGTTAACCGGGGGTCCACTGTACGTTATTGAGGCAGTACAAGAATTTATTGCAGCTTTAGACTATTAAATTTCCTGTATCTCCTTTGGATACACTAGGCTGGGTTATGCCCCTTGCTAGTGGCCACGTTACAGTGCTAATATAAGAATTGTTGAGGAATAAATAAGTAAAGGAAGAGTTGATTGAGGGATTCGTATAGAAAGCTGGATGTATGAAACAAAATTTAATTATGCCTATTAAGTAAATGGGTGTTGGAAAAGCAAAAACCATAGAAAAACTTCATGCATGAAGCAAAATATAAATATGCCCATTAAGTACACAGGTGTGGGAAAAGCAAAAAGGCACTGGAAAGACTCGGTGAGAAAAATGGTCATGCCTGTTATAGCATAAAAAGAGACAAGGAGTTGGGGTAGAATGTACATGTAAAAGCAGCAGCAAGGTAGAGATAAAGGTTTTATAACTTTAATTATCCACCAGGCAGGGGTGATTCATTGGCAAACTCTTATCACACAATAGCTATCTTAACAGGAGAGTACAAACATCACATCCACTGCTGACCTACTGAACTGCAATATGCTCATCCTACTTCTCAGATGAAGGCATTGAACTTTACAGTGTTTAAAACTGAAGTCCAGCTTGCCATTTTACACGAGTCCTTTCATATATATATTATCTGTTTTTTTTTTTAAGTACATAAATTCAGTAGAACACTTGCCTCCCCTCATTCCAGTCTAACACATGGTTTAGCATCAACTCCATCCAGTTCAGATTTGTACACCCTCTCAACCTGTTTTGCTTGCTGAAAAGTATGTGTAATAAACCTTTGGTAAAGGTAGGTCATCTTGTATTATATGAAAATACAAGTGAGAAACAAGAAATTGATACAGTTAAAGAATAGTTTGTACTGTGCTTTAGAAAATAATACTTTGCTGGAGAATTGATCAGTTTCTTTTACAGTGGGTTGTTTGTTTTTTGTTAACATCTTTAAACACGAGTTCATCATAGATATCTGTAAAGAAAGTCTTCCTTCTTTGGATCAAACCTGACTACCTTCCATTTCCCAGTTGCTGTGCTGCAGCCTCTATGGATTTAGCACTTCCATGAGCATAAGAATGATGTAAAGAGAAAATAATGGAATTGTAAATTGACACAAATCATTAATAGATAATGGAGTAATTGAGTGAATAAGGAAGCAGTGGATATTACAGTGCCAATACAAGTTTCATTGCTGCCATATATGGGGAGTGATGAACTGTTTCTTTCTGTTAAATCAGCTGACATTGCTGGTGTGGAATTAGCCAGCTCTGCTCCAGAAGCTATAGGGTGTTCCCTTGTCCCAAGGGCTAAATTGGTCTCCTGGCTTTTATCAATCCAACACACACGTATACACTTATTAATTCATCAGTAACATAATTTCTTCGTTGTACCATGTGTAGCATTTCCCTTTGCTCTGGTTAACAAAAGTTTACTTGAAGACTGATAATGTCTGTCCTCACTAGCTTATTTCATTTTTCTAGATTTAATAAGAGCAGCAGGCCATGTCTATTTACTTGTGCTTTATCCATATTTATTTCTCTATTTCTTCACATTTTTTTCAACTTCTCCACTACATCAAATTCACAAATATCTACTACTCACCTAGCTTTGTCTTAAAGCCTCTTACTTGTCTTTCACTCTGCTACTTGTTTTCTTGAATTCTTAATTGCAGCTCTCACTACCATTCATGAATAAGTCTTTGAATTTTAAATAACTAAAGAATGTTCAGATGTATGTTATCAAGTAGTTAGTTTACTGGGACACTGTAAGGAAACTGTTTTTTAAGTAATGCAGTAATTTTTAACATTATTCTTTTCTTTTTTATTTTTGATTTTGTTTATACTTTTCTTAACAGAACCTTGTATATGACTGTATTTATATTTTATGTACAGCTTTCAGGCCAAACTAGCAGAAATATTTGAAGGCCTTCACATAGCGTATAATCTTGTGGAGTCTCGGCTTCGAGCAGAGCAGGTCAAGCAACGTATTATGCAGTGTTGCCGTGCCTGGGAAGACTGGGCCATTTACCCTCACGAGTTCCTAATCCATCTTCAAAACCTGTTCTTAGGCCTAGTGAAAAGAGTAAGGATGAAAAATTTCTATCTTATAAAGTTCATGTTTAGATGATAATGAATGCTCTCTTGATTGACTTTTTTAGTATACTCTTACTATATACGTAGCAGCATTCAAATTGATTTGTGTGGCCATTCTGATAGCTTATGTATTTTCCTGACTCTACAAAAGGAGTTTTTTAGTTGGCCCATTTGATTTAATAAGTCTATTAACTCAGTGGTCAAACATTTGTTGTGTGCTAGCTTGAAGGTCAGAAGAGATGTATATACTTATGTCTAAACTTATCCAAGTGAGTGTCACAGAACACTTCAGATGCAGCTAGTTTTATTGACAGACATTGCAGTGGTTGCAAATGCTGTATATATTATCATAATCAAATAAGTGTTATTTTATTATTATGATTATTATTGTTATATCCATGGGGAAAACTTTAAACCCATAAGGATTGTATTGTACCTGGGGAACAGGAGGCATTTAGGTTCAGTCTAGGGTAGGGTTGCTCCATTTCTTTGATCAACATTTTAATCATTCAGGAGGGTGACTCAGAACCTATACCATATGTCATGGTCACAGTGAATTCCTGCCTCATGTTCACCTCTTTCTCAGTTTCCTCAAGATCTGGAGTACACATTGTCAATTCAGTTGTGCTTTTATCATGTTGTCATGTGCCAAAGGCAGGGAATGAGCCAAAGAACCTTTTGAAACTATAATTAAGGCTTTATCACTGAGTTTATTTTTTGTATCAGTCATTTTACCAAAGATGCTATATTTTATTATCGGTATAATCTTGTAGCCAGCCTAACTCTAACATCCCTAAATATAAAACAAATATAATAATAAAGGGAAGAGGGACTTAAGTTTACTAAAGAAAAGTTGCAAAGGTTAGTGGACAAGTTTGGGAGGGTGTGTAAAGGTAGAAAGCTGAAAGTGAACATAAATAAGAGTAAGGTGAGGAGGGTATCGAATGATTTAAATAAAGAAAAATTGGATATCACATTGAAGGGAGGGAGTATGGAGAGAAGTGGAATGTACTGAGATATATGGCGCCTTCAATTGGTTGACGAGGTTAACCATAGAATTGATGGAAGGGAAAAAAAAAGGGGGGGCGGGAGTGGTGCTTTGAGGTATCTGGTGACAAAAAAAGAATAAAAAAAAACATTAGCCATGGGAGGCAAAGAAGGTCGTATACGAAAGTATAGGGTACAACACTCTTGTACATGGGTGTGGAAGCAAGGAGGGGCTGGAGGCAGTGGAGATGTCGTATCTAAGGACAATGTGTGGTGTTAAATATGTATGCAGAGAATTTCTGTAGTGTGGAATTAGGAGATGTGGAGTCAGAGGGCCTGTTGAGGGGTGTGTTGACCGTGGTTTGGTCATTTAGAGAAGATGGAAACAAAGTAGAATGAGTGGAGAGCGTATAAATCTGTAGAATGGAAGTAGGGCAGAAGTAGAGGTCGTCCCTAGGGGAAATGTTGAAGGGAGGGTACTAAAGGAAGGTTTTGTGGAGCGAGGGGTTTGGGGATTTCCAACAAGTGTGCATAAGTGTGTTAGGAGTGATGTGAGAGACATATGGTGTTTGGGGACCTGACGGCTTGTTTGGGAGTGATAGAAGTTTTGTGATATTAATGGGCATTGTTTTTTAAGCATGTCTATCTTTGGTTGTGATAACGTACAGTAGTGTCTCAGACAGGCTTAGCTTTTTTCACCGACGTGTCATGGTGGTATGTTATAAAATTTAAATATAATCATAGAAAATGGAGAAATATGAAGTAAATTTATCCTTTTATGAGAGCTTTCTAAAAGCCTGTTGATAAACTTAAGCTGTTTATTCAGGTCGCCTATATAAAGCTTGCACCAGAGCAAATTCACTGCAGTTTTTGTATGGTTTCACACAAATTTACTGAGGAAACACGGACTCACGAAATCGTTATGACACGTTGTGCAAACATTTACCATACAATGGGCGGGATTTGAAACCCGCAGTCAGAGTCTCAGAACTCCAGACGTTGAGTTAGCCACATGGACCAGCTAGCCTACATATAAAGATTCGTTCCAACTAGGTATATTTCTATACCATAGGAAGGTTAGAATAGGCTCCACTGTGACCAGTGGTGCGCTATGCTAACCTTCCTATGGTTGTTTGTGAAATATTCCTAGTTGGATGAAACTTATTGTGGCTAGTGGTCCTGTGGCTAACGCGGCAGTCTGGAAGTTTCTGAGGCTCTCTGACGTGGGGCTTCAGAATCATGCCCGTGTATGGTTTGAGGAAACAACGTGGTCATTGTTCAGCATTTATACACTAGTGACCTTCAACTGTGACACACTAGTGATGGTGTTTCTTTGGCACTTCTTGCCACCATATTTTCTGCTTGCACTCAGGCATGTCATTCATGAAGATATCTCGTAACAATGGTCCAATTCTTTCAGTTTATTTTATATTAAATAGCTACAGTTACACGTACTGGAAGGCTATGTATTTTATCTATTTGATTCAACATTTTTTCTAGTTGCTCATTAGAGAAAACTAGCAGATCTCAGTGGTAAATCCCTTAGCTGTTGTTTGGTCTTCACACTCAGCCTGAATCTGGAAATAATGAAATAACATGTTTTTCCTAACTACCTCTTTGTAGTTCCAGAGGGTGTTATTTTAGTGAGTTTCGGTTCGAGTTTTCATTACTTCACTTCCCAAAACACCTACCCTGCAAAGCATGGTGGCATACTTTTGCAGGTTGTTACCCCTATATTATCATATTTTCTATTTCCCCACAGTTTTCCTTCCATTAACATAGTTCCATTCTTCACTTCACCATGGTTCCTGACCATGTTGTCAGCCATTGTTTCTGGTTCAAGACCATTCTTGAAGGTCTTGCAACAGGACTCTTGTGTTTCATCATTGCAAGTTCCCTGTACTTTTTTGTCCCAACCATTATAAAGGGGTAGCTCTTTTGATTTCTCACCATCATTGTGCCTCCACGTGTCTTCCGTATTAGTTGATGTGGACAGCTTGTGATGCATTTTAAAAAATTAAAATCAGTTGTATTGCACTTGTTAAATTTCTTGGGCACAGTTGTGACTGGCTTTACTTATTCAGGCTTATCTTTGTGCTCTAGAAGGACCTTATACCCATAAGGATCTTTTTTCTGTTTTACTTGTGTTTCTCATATGTTTTAGTTTTATGAATATTGTTCCTGTGCCCATTGATGGTACTGCTGGCATGTACAGGACCAGTCTCGTCTGTCCCTTTTCCATGAACTTGATTATGTTACTTTACCTAGATGGCTTACTTTTTGTTGACTTATTGCTCCAGGGTTACTGGAGTGGAAGAAATGGGGAGGTTTACCCCTTGTAATAATTTCTGTAGTTTTCTGAATAATCTTTTCATCCCCTAGGTAATACCCGCAGCTTCACTTATGCTTTTGCTGAATTTCTTCCTGGAAAGACTAGGAAGTAATTAATGCCCAGTGTATGTAAGGGATTTCTTAAAATTATAGTGGTTACTAGTTATGTAATGTAACTACATGATCAGTTCACCTCGTTTACCCTCGCTATATGTGGTTGCAGGGACAAATTTTAGCTTCTGGTCTGCCTCTCAACTTGCTGCTCACCAGATTCACTCTTTTTTAAACCCTTTTGGGCCCTATTGTACCTATTTTCTTAAAAGTATGTATGGGGTCTATCTCCACGACTTCTTCATTGAGGTCATTCCCCTTTTGGTCTTCTTTCCAATATGAGATTTACTTGTTTTCTCTCTTATCTCTTTCTATCTCTATCTCTCTCTCTATCTTTATCTCTCTCTCCCCTCCCCTCTCTCTCTTCCTTTTATTCTTTATCTTCTAATCAATCTCTATCTTCTATCTCTATCTATCTATCTATTATATCTCTATCTATCTCTTCTCTTCTCTATCTCTATTTTAATTCATCTCTATCTCTCTCTATCTCTATACTCTGATTCTATCTATCTATATCTCTCCCCCCCCATTTTATCATTCTATTT
>NC_069413.1:68551296-68579765 GCF_026875155.1 Cherax quadricarinatus | reverse complement strand
AAAAAAAAAAAAAAAAAAAACACAAGATGGCAGGGACATCTTGCTACATCTAATTTACATTTAGATCATACTACACATGCAGATATGTGCATGTGTTTACACCCATCTGAATTTTCTTGTTTTCTTAATAGTTCTTGTTATTACTATAATATTTCTTTTCATCTGCATGGGAAAATGGAGAAGAATCTTTCCTCCATAAGCTTTGTACATCATAAAAGGTGACTAAAATGCCAGGAGCAAGGGGCTAGTAACCCTTTCTCCTGTATTTAATTATTAAATTTAAAAATATTTTTTATGTTATCAGTAACGGCTTAAAAAAACATATATATATATATATGTATAAGGTTAACATTTGTATTTTTTCATTTGGATGCATGTGTGATTTCTAATGTACCAGATGGTGGAAGAATGGGTCAAGAACAAGAATCCAATAGCAATAAACCAGGGCCCAAGTTTGAGAGAGAAGTCAATCCTTCTTGTGAAGCTGATGCAGTATGTGGAGAAGAGGTTCTCAGAAGACACAGAACTCATGGCTCAGTTTCTGGAACTTGTAAATCATGTTTATCGGGATGATACTCTCAGAAACACTGAACTTACAGCTAAGCTGGAACCTGCTTTTCTGGCTGGCTTACGCTGTACTCAGCCTCCAATCAGGGCCAAATTTTTTCAGGTATTTATTTCCTTAATTTGATTTATTTTTAGACATTATTTTGACAGGATTTCTTCCATTGGAAAGAAAAGGAGTTCATATAAAATCTCCTTTTACGTAATCTCATTTTTGTGCAAAGCCAGTTTTTTTTATCACTGTCATTTGATCCCTCTTGTTACCTTGATCACTGTGGGACAGACACTACCTTACATTGACCCTCTGGTTTCCATGATTTTCTTTCAATCAACAGCAAACCCTTGATATGACAGAGCAGTAGATAGGAGGGTTTACTGAGCTTTTGTTTACCTCTGAATTCTGTACAGTTTCATTTCTCTTATCTTTTACTATTTTTACTTTATTACAGAATGCTGCAGTGTAGTATTTCAAGCCGACAAGCTTTATGGCCATACCACTTGTTCTTACAGATAGCTAAATAATAATGACCAATCCTCATAAAACTTTCCCTGCCAAAATTAGTGTTTAGTGTATCTGGGATTCCAACAAAACAGCAACAGTTTAAAGTTCACTTCAAAATTTTCTGTTTTTAATAATTGCAAAAAAAAAAATTCACAGTTTTGAAATGGCATAGTCCTACTTCCTATCAAAATCATATTGAGAACCTTTGGTATGAAATGAAGTTGGTGCACAGGTACTCAGAATTTAAAAACATTCAATAATTTTGCATTTGAAGGGAGTTTAAAATGACTAAGGAATTATGCAAAAGGCTCACTGCAGTGGTCTACAACAAAAATGCTTTGGTAATAAAACTAGTCATTTTTTACTAATTTTGGGTAATTGAATACAAAAATGATGCTTAAAATTGCAAATTAAACTTATTTATAAAGATATTAGCAGTTTGGAGGGATATGTTGTGTATCTTTATAAGTATATGCTTCTAAACTGTTGTGTTCTGAGCACCTTGCGAAAACAGTGATTATGTGTGAGTGAGGTGAAAGTGTTGAATGATGATGAAAGTATTTTCTTTTTGGGGATTTTCTTTCTTTTTTGGATCACCCTGCCTCGGTGGGAGACGGCCGACTTGTTGAAAAAAAAAAAATAAAGATATAGACTCAGGCTAGTTGCTGTTAACTTTGACCTGGGAGGGAAGGTGGGTAAATAAACTACGAGGGAAAAGTTCTTTATTCAGACCCACAATGTGTTTAAATCATATTTACAGTTCCCTTTAGCCACAATGCATAATTATTTAACCCTTTCAGTGGCTGTCGCATAGAACTGTTGTTGAGGCCAGCTCAGAAAAGCTGAGAGGTAAATTTTTGGCCTGGAAATGAGAGAATGGGACTGTGTAATGAGTGTGCACAGTATAAAAAAGTCCTGCTCCATGCAGGGCATCATGACCTTGTGTTTGGTTAAAAATAGTAACCGAGGTGTTTTCTACAATGGTTTTATAGTTTTATTGTCTGTTTCTTGGTATCATTTAATAGAATGTAAGACGTAATATAACGAGATTATTTGGTGTAGCTGGTAGCGGGGAGTGAATGATACGTCTTCGGAGGCTTCTTACTTTATTTCCAAAGTTGTGGTGGGTACACAGGCTTGTGTGTTGTGCCCATGGCCTGGGTAGGGCCATGCCCACGAGAGGAGAGAGCTAATAGGCCTTCTGTTTTGCTGCTAGGCCACTGTGTGCGTGGGAGAGTGTGGGACCAGCTTCCCACAGACCTGGAGCAGGCCTAGAGGGCAGCACCTTAGTGATGCGAAATATGAACTAAGCTGGCAGACAGCATAGGCTGTCTGTGCAGACAGTACAGGCTGTCTACAGTAATACTGAAAGAAAGATTTTTTCATTGGTTTCTGGACTGGAAGTAGCTTGAAATTGGGCTCAAAGTAGTAGAAATATTCAATTTTTGCCAGTTTTCCTGAGGACTGGTAAGGCCTCCCTGTATGCCCCGGTCTTATTCAATTATTGTTTTACCATAAACTTTGACCAATCATTCCTGGTTGTATTTCATCTGAAAAACAGAGCAGTTCTTCTATTTTTGTGATTTTGAATTCTAAATGAAGAGCAAGTGTAATATAGGAGAGGCCTGGGGATGTGATTAATGAACAAAGGAAATATTGTTTTAGTGCCATGAATATCTTCAGTGTTTACTTTGGACTATTTTTAACCCTTTCACTGTTGAGACCCCAGCTCTCAAACTTGCTCTCAGTTTTGAAGAATTTTCCAAAAAAAAAAAAAAATTATTATGAAATGATAGAGAACCTTTTCCCAATGGTATTGACACCAAAAATACAAAATTTGATGGAAAACTTATGGAATTATGCTCTCGCAAAGTTAGCGACCTTGGCGATATTTATGCATCGGCAATTTCGCCCACTTTTAGCCCTATTTTCGGCTAATTTCATTATTCCAGTCGATTAAACTCATAGCTGTTTCGCTAGAACTCCATTTGTTCTATTGATTGAGTACAAGAAACCACCCATTTACCGATTCAACTACCCAATAAAGTGATTAGGCATTGGTAATTTGGCCAATTTCATACACAATTCAAGTAAGGCCAATTTCAAAATAGGGTCCAGAATTAACAGTGCAAACATTCCTAGCACTAAAATAACATTTTCTTTGTTCATTAGTCACATCTCCAGGTCCCACTTGCCTTCCATTTTGAATTTTTATTCACACAAAGAATAGAAGATTTACTGTTATGCAGACTACTGTATTATTATAAAAATGGTATAAATAATATCAGTGCATTTGTGAAAGCATGTTAAACTCACCAGTTGACATATATTGTTTACTCTTGAACATAGGAAAAAATTGAACATTTCTGCTATTTGAGCTCAATTTCAAGGTACTTTTAGTTCGTAAACCATTCAACGTCATCTCTATTTCTGTAATATATCTTCCATTCTATCAAATGAGACCAAGAAAACGAGAATAGTCATAAATACCATATGAAAATACACTGCAAACTCGGTGTTTTAAACCAAAAACATGGTCGGAGGTTTTTTTCTCATTATGCACTGTGTGCTGCAGGATTTTTTTTATACTGCACACACTAACCACTCAGACCCATCTTCTGCAAGTCTGGAAGTTGCTAGAATTTTGGCGTAATATTACGGCACCAACACTGGCTTGCAAGCTGTAATATTATGACACTGACAGTGAAAGGGTTAAACTGGTATTTTTTTAATTTTGTGTAAAATTTGCCAAATTACTGACTTTGTGCATTTTATAAGTAGCTGTAATAGTTCAATGGAAGGCATATTTGCAAAATAGCTAAGAATTTGATCAAATGGAACAATAGAATTGGCTGAAAATAAGAGTGAAATTGGGCAAAATTGCCTTTGCTTAATTCTGTAAATTATCCCTCAAATTTCATACATTTCGTGTCATTTCCTTCAGAAAAAGATTCTCTTCCATTTCAGAAGAAAAAATATTTTTTGTTTAAAAACTGGACACTGGCAGCAACATTATTTTGGGAAGTCTGGACAGCAAAGCATTAAAAAACTGCATTCAGTTTCCTTTAACCAGTCAGTTCTTATTGTGGTCATATTGGTTTCAGCATCCCAAAAACTATAGTGAAATACAATAAACAACCACATTTCACATAAGATACATTCCAGATAAACAGAGCTGTACATTAAATGCTATATATGCTGCTTTTTAAATATTTATGTAATAAAAGGGAGGTCCGGATTATTTTTGCAGGCACTGTAGACTGCATTGGTTTTTACGAAAGAGTTTGTCTTTCCTGTTGAGGTAGTTTTACATTATATACCTAATAGAGAATTGCTTATATTTGCTATGAGGCATCTAGGATTGGTGAAGTTGCATGACATGTCTAGTGTCTATAATATGGCAGCTGATGAGGGAAGGACTCTCAACTGGCAGCAGAAGAAGTGTCATTGGCTTTAGGCAAGAATCATGGTAGGAGAGGCTGTCTAGGTTGACATGGGGCTTTTGGAGCCCCATGTCAACCTAGGCACACACTCCTTGGGGTTTGGGGGCATTAGTTTTATAGGAATATTTATATCCTCTGTGGTGGAAATAAAGTTATGAATAGGAACCTGATTGTGGATCTTTGTCCTCTTTTTCCTTTTCCCTTGTACTATCTCTATTTTGGAATCTACCATTGGGGAGGTTATAAGTTAGTGAAAGTTGGCTATTAGTGGTTGATACTGGAAAGCGATCATAACAAAGTTTCTCGTAGTTAATGATTCACTAGAAAGATACTGCGTTTATGCTTATTTAAATTTTTTTGTATTCTTTTTAGCCATTTCAGTTCCTCTGGAGAAGAATTTATGGAATTTTGCAACTATTAATAGGTAGTAGGTTGGTAGACAGCAACCACCCAGGGAGGTACTACCGTCCTGCCAAGTGAGTGTAAAACGAAAGCCTGTAATTGTTTTACACGATGGTAGGATTGCTGGTGTCTTTTGTCTGTCTCATAAATATGCAAGATTACAGGAACGTCTTGCTACTTCTGCTTACACTTAGTTCACACTACACGTACATGTACACGTTTATTTATACACACTCATCTGAGTTTTCTTTGATTTTATCTTAATAGTTCTTGGTCTTATTACTTTTCCTTTTATATCCATGGGGAAGTGGAATAAGAATCTTTCCTCCGTAAGCCATGCGTGTTGTAAAAGTCAACTAAAATGCCGGAACAATGGGCTAGTAACCCCTTTTCCTGTAAAGATTACTAAAAAGAATAAGAAGAAGAAAATTGTCAAAGTGGGAAGTCTGAATGTGCGTGGATGTTGTGCAAATAATAAGAAAGAGATGATTGTGGATGTTATGAATGAGAAGAAACTGGATGTCCTGGCTTTAAGTGAAACAAAGCTGAAGGGGGTGGGAGAGTTTCAATGGAGAGGAATAAATGGGATTAGGTCAGGGGTTTCAAATAGAGTTAGAGCTAAAGAAGGAGTAGCAATAATGTTAAGGATAAGCTATGGCAGGAAAAAGAGGGACTACAAATGTATAAATTCAAGGATTATGTGGAGTAAAGTAAAGATTGGATGTGAAAAGTGGGTTATAATAAGCGTGTATGCACCTGGAGAAGAGAGAAGTGTAGAGGAGAGAGAGAGATTCTGGGAAATGTTGAGTGAATTCGTGGGGAGTTTTGAATCAAGTGTGAGAGTAATGGTGGTTGGGGATTTCAATGCTAAAGTGGGTAAAAATGTTATGGAGGGAGTAGTAGGTAAATTTGGGGTGCCAGGGGTAAATGTAAATGGGGAGCCTTTAATTGAGCTATGTGTAGAAAGAAATTTGGTAATAAGTAATACATATTTTATGAAAAAGAGGATAAATAAATATACAAGGTATGATGTAGCACGTAATGAAAGTAGTTTGTTAGAGTATGTATTGGTGGATAAAAGGTTGATGGGTAGGCTCCAGGATGTACATGTTTATAGAGGGGCAACTGATATATCGGATCATTATTTAGTTGTAGCTACAGTTAGAGTAAGAGGTAGATGGGAAAAGAGGAAGGTGGCAACAACAAGTAAGAGGGAGGTGAAAGTGTACAAACTAAGGGAGGAGGAAGTTCGGGAGAGATATAAGCCACTATTGGCAGAAAGGTGGGCTAGTGCAAAGATGAGTAGTGGGGGGGTTGAAGAGGGTTGGAATAGTTTTAAAAATGCAGTATTAGAATGTGGGGCAGAAGTTTGTGGTTATAGGAGGGTGGGGGCAGGAGGAAAGAGGAGTGATTGGTGGAATGATGAAGTAAAGGGTGTGATAAAAGAGAAAAAGGTAGCTTACAGAGGTTTTTATGAAGTAGAAGTGTTATAAGAAGAGCAGAGTATATGGAGAGTAAAAGAAAGGTGAAGAGAGGGGTGAGAGAGTGCAAAAGGAGAGCAGATGAAAGAGTGGGAGAGG
Source organism: Cherax quadricarinatus (assembly GCF_026875155.1). Lineage (NCBI taxonomy): Eukaryota > Metazoa > Arthropoda > Malacostraca > Decapoda > Parastacidae > Cherax > Cherax quadricarinatus. Next base: position 68,573,274 of record NC_069413.1, on the reverse strand, counting down.
CACTGTCAAGAAATTTTAATGAAAATAAGAAAAAATTTTGGAGTGAGTTAAACAAGTTAAGAAAGCCTAGGGAAAGTATGGATTTGTCAGTTAAAAACAGAGTAGGGAGTTAGTAGATGGGGAGAGGGAGGTATTAGGTAGATGGCGAGAATATTTTGAGGATCTTTTAAATGTTGAGGAAGAAAGGGAGGCGGTAATTTCATGCACTGGCCAGGGAGGTATACCATCTTTTAGGAGTGAAGAAGAGCAAAATGTAAGTGTGGTGGAGGTACGTGAGGCATTACGTAGAATAAAAGGGGGGTAAAGCAGCTGGAACTGATGGGATCATGACAGAAATGTTAAAAGCAGGGGGGATATAGTGTTGGAGTGGTTGGTACTTTTGTTTAATAAATGTATGAAAGAGGGGAAGGTACCTAGGGATTGGCGGAGAGCATGTATAGTCCCTTTATATAAAGGGAAAGGGGACAAAAGAGATTTTAAAAATTATAGAGGAATAAGTTTACTGAGTATACCAGGAAAAGTATATGGTAGCGTTATAATTGAAAGAATTAGAGGTAAGACAGAATGTAGAATTGCGGATGAGCAAGGAGGCTTCAGAGTGGGTAGGGGATGTGTAGATCAAGTGTTTACATTGAAGCATATATGTGAACAGTATTTAGATAAAGGTAGGGAAGTTTTTATTGCATTTATGGATTTAGAAAAGGCATATGATAGTGGATAGAGGAGCAATGTGGCAGATATTGCAAGTATATGGAATAGGTAGTAAGTTACTAAATGCTGTAAAGAGCTTTTATGAGGATAGTGAGGCTCAGGTTAGGGTGTGTAGAAGAGAGGGAGAATACTTCCCGGTAAAAGTAGGTCTTAGACAGGGATGTGTAATGTCACCATGGTTTTTTAAATATTTTTATGGGGGGGGTTTTGTAAAAAAGAAAATGCTGGGGTGTTGGGAAAGAGGGGTGGGAATTAAATTATGGGGAATAAAATTCAGAAGGGGAAATTGACACAGTTACTTTTTGCTGATGATACGGGTGCTTAGGGGAAGATTCTAAAAAAAAATTTGGGAAAAGGGTTTAGTGGATGGTTTTGGGAATGTGGGGAAAAAAGGGTAGAAAGTTGAAAGGAGCATAAAAAAAGAGTAAGGTGATGAGGGTATCAAATTTTTAGTAAATAAAGGGAAACAGATAAATGTTTGATTTAAAGAATGAAAAGAATTTGGGGTGTCCTGGCCCAAACGAACCCAAAGTTTAAAAGGGGGTGGGGGATTTTTCGGGGGGGGGAAATAAATGGGTTTAAATTTCGGGGAGTATCTGGGGAGAGTTAAAAGAAAAGGGAAAGGGTAGCAGAAAATTTTGAATGACCCGTTAGGGGAAAGGGGAAAAAAGAATATGAATGGGTAAATTCAAAAAATTATTTTTTTTAAAAGTAAAGTTGGATGCGAGAAGTGGGTCATAAAAGCGGTTTGCACCTGGAAAGAAGGAATGCAGAGGAAGAGAGAGTTTTTGGGAGATTTTAAATTGATGTATAGGACCTTTGAACCAATGAGAGAGAAATTGTGGTTGGGACCTAAATGCTAAAGTAGGAAAAAACCTTTTGAGAGGGTGTGGGGGTAAGTTTGGGGTGCCGGGTTAAATGATAAGGGGACCCCTTTTGTTTTAAACCTTGTATAAAAAGGGGTTTATTTTATGGGGAAAACCCATATTTTAAGAAAAAGAGGATAAAAAAATTAAAAACAAGAATATGTTGGGGCAAAAATGACAGTAGTTTTTTTTGGTTAAATTTTTTGGGTTTAGATAAAAGACGTTGAGAAAGATTTCGGGATGTACATTTTTATAGAGGGGCCACAAGATATATCAGACCCCCTTTTTTTTTTTAAAGCTACACTGAGAGAAAAAAAGGTAGAGGGGAAATAAAAGGGAGAATAAAAAGCATCAGGGGGAAAAGAGAGGTAAAGGGTTTAAAAACCCAAAAAAGAGGAGGCAGTTGGGTAAGATAAAACAGCTATTGGAGGATAGATGGGCAAAGAGACCCATGGGCCCTTTGGGGTCGAAGGGGTAGGGGTGGGTTTTAAAAATGAAAGTGTTAAGTTTTTAAAGCAGAAGTTTGGGGTTACGGGAAAAGGGGTGCGGGAGGGAAGAGGACGTTTGGGTTTGGAATGAGGGGGGGTGAAGAAAAGGGAGTAAGGGAGAAAAAGTTAGCATATGAGAAGTTTTTACAAAATAAAAAGTGATGCCAAAGGGGGGAAGAGTAAATGGGGGAAAAAAAAGGGGAGGTTTTGAAGTGGTGAAGCAATGTAAAAAGAGAGCAAAAAGGGGAGTGGGTAAAATGTTATCAACAAATTTTTTTTGAAAAAAAAAGAAAAAGTTTTTTTGGGGGGAGATAAAAAAATTTTAAAAAAGCCTAGAAAACCCAAAGGGGGTTTTTCATTTTAAAAAAAGGGGAGGAGAGTTATTAAAAAGGGGAGTTAGAGGGATTGGGAAGATGGGGGGAATAATTTTTTTAGGAATTGTTTTAAAAGTATAAGATAGGGAAAAAAGTGATTTCGGGTATAGGGGAAGGAGGGAAAAACATCTTTTAGGAGTGAGGGAAAAGCCCGTTGTGAGTGTGGGGAAGGTTCCCCTGAGGGAGTGGTAAAAAAAAGGGGGAAAAGGGAGGGCCCGGGGTTTTATAAAAAAGATAGAAATGTTAAAAGCAAAGGGGGGGATATAAAAAATTTTGGAGTGGTTTGGGGCAATTTTTAAAAAATGTAGGAAGAGGTAAGGTACCTAAGGGATTGGCAAAAAGCATGCAAGTTCCTTTTTTTAAAAAAGGCAAAGGGGAAAAAGAGAGTGCAAAAATTTTTAAATTTTTTTTATTTTATTATCACAAACCGGGCCCATTCCCACCCAAGGGAGGGTGGCCCAAAAAGGGAAAAAATTTCCCAAACCCTCATTCACTCCTTTTCCCGTTTGCCAGAAGGGGGGTTTAAAACTACAAATTTTTTAAAATGCAACCTTAAACCCCCCTCCTTCAGAGTGCAGGCACTGTACTTCCCCCCTCTCCAGGACCCCAAGTCCCCCCTTCCCCGGTTTTCCCTGAAACCCTTCAAAAATGTTTCTTTTGGGTCCACTCCAACACACGTCAAGTATTTAAAAAACCCCCTTTTCTCCATTCACTCCTATCAAACACCCCACATGCCTGCCCGGAAGTCCAAGGCCCCCCCGCACAAAAAACCTCCTTTAACCCCCCCCCTCCAACCCTTCCTAGGGCCCACCCCCCACCCCGCCTTCCTTCCACAAAAAGACTGATACACTCTTTAAAATCCTTCTGTTTCGCCCATTCCTCTACATGTCCGAACCCCTCAAAAACCCTTCCTCGCCCTCTGACAAAGTTTTTGGTAATCCCGCACCTCCTCCTAACTTCCAAACAAACGAATTCTCTGCTTTATATTCACCCCACACTTCCCTCAAATGCATCTCCCCTGCCTCCACCTTCCCCGCTGCAACATTCATCACCCACGCTTCACACCCAAAAAGCGTTGGTAAAACTAACCCATCATTCCCCTCTTTTGCCTCCAAAAACAAAGTTCTTTGTCTCCACAGACTCCCCAACACCCCCCTCTTTTTCCCCACAAATTTTATATTTTACCTCATCTTTTTATAACCCTCTCTGACAACGCCCCCTCCCAAATATCTGAAAACGTTCACCTCCTCCATACTCTCTCCCCCCAATCGATATTCAATTTTCATCACCTAATCTTTTTGTTTATCCCATAACCTTACTCTTTCCCGTATTCACCTTTTAATTTTCTTCTTTTGCACACCCCAAACCCAAAAACATCCACCAACCTGCAACTTCTCTTCAAATCCTTTTCCCAAGAGCACAGTGTCATCAAAAGGGCACTGTACAACCCCACTTGTGTGTGATTCTTTATTTTTTAACTCCACGCCTCTTGCCAAGACCCCGCATTTATTCTCTTACAACCCCATCTATAAATATTTTAAAAAACCCACGGTACATCACACCCTTCTAAGGCCTATTTTTACGGGAAAAATTTTTCCCCTTTTTCCCTAATACTCAAAACTTGAGCCCACTATCCTCGAAAAACTTTCACTGCTTTCGAACCTACCTCCTACACCAACACTTGAAACACTGCCACATTGCCCCCTATCCCCCCCTGTCATACCCCTTTTTCCAAATCCAAAAATGCCACAAAGACCCTTTACCCTTTATCTAAATACTGTTCACTTATATGTTCCTGAAAACACCGGGGTCCACACACCCCCCCCTTTTCCCTAAAGCCCCTTGTTAAACTGCTATCCTTTTCCCGTCTTACCTTAATTCTTTTCAATTAAACTCTACATACATTTTCCCAGGACACCAACAGATTTACCCCCTTAATTTTTGCACCCCTTTTTTATCCCTTTTTTTTTTTCCCTTTTATACAAAGGAACTATGCATTCTTCTGCCAACCCTAGGACCTTCCCTTTCTTCCATACATTTTTAAATAATTGCACCAACCACTCCAAAACTAATCCCCACCTGTTTTTTAACATTTTCTATTTTTACCCATAAATCCCGTGCCTTACCCCCTTTCATTTACCTACCCTCACGAACTTCCCCCACACCACAACTGGCTCTTTCTCACTCCTAAAAATGTTATCCCCCTTCCCTAAACACGAATAAACCACTTCCCATTTTCATCAACATTTAACAATTCCTCAAAAATTCCTTCCATTTTCCCCAATACCTCAACTCTCCATTTAATAACCTCCTCTCCTATTTTTAACTGAAAATCCATTTGTTTCTGGCTTTCTTAATTTTGTTAACTCCCCCAAAAACTTTTCTTATTTTCAACAAATTTGTTATAACACTCACCCACTCTCTCATTTGCTCTCTTTTTACATGCTTCACCACTCTCTTAACTTCTCTTTTTTCCCATATATCTTCCCCCCTTGCATCACTTCTACTTTGAAAAAATTTCTCATATGCTAATTTTTTCTCCTTACTCTCTTTTTACATCATCTTCCCCCAATCGCTCCTCTTCCCTCCGACCCATTTTCCCTTTAAAACCAAAAATTCTGCTGAAAAACTAACACTACATTTTTAAACCTCCCCCAAAACCCTCTTCGCCCCCATTGCCTATCCTCATTAGCCCATCTATCCTCCAATAGCTGTTTAAATCTTACCCAACTGCCCCCTTTTAGTTTATAAACCTTCACCCTCTTTTCCCTGATGCTTCTATTCTCCTTGTACCCCACTCCCTTTTTACTCTCATGTAGCTACAACTAAAAAGTGATCTGATAATCTGGGCCCCTCATAAACTTACATCCTAAGTCTACTCAACTCTTTATCTCCAATACATAATCCAACAACACGTCTTTTTCGCCCTACACATATCGTGTATATTTATTTACCCTCTTTTTCTTAAAAATATGTATTACCTATAACTAAACCCCTTTCTATACAAATTCAATAAAAAGGGCCCCATTATCATTTCACCGGCACCCCAAACTTACCTACCACACCCCCTAAAAGTTTTTTCCACTTTAGCATTCAAGTCCCCACCCAAATTTTCTCTCACTTGGTTCAAAGGGTCCCAACATTCACTTTAAAATCTCCCCAAAATCTCTCCCTCCTCTGCATTCCCTCTTCTCCAGGGGCAACACCTTATTATGACCCACTTCTCGCATCCAACCCTTTTCTTTAATCCACAAATTTTTGAATTTACACATTCATATTTTCCTTTTCTCCTTCCTAACTGACATTTAAAATTTTCTGCTACCCCCTTTCCCTTTCTCAACTCTCTCAATACCCAATTTAATCCCCTTTATTTCCCCCCCCGAAACCCCTACCCCCTTCAGCTTTTTTTGCTTAGGGGCCCGGACCCAACTTCTTTCATTCATAACTCACAATCATCGTTTTCCCTTGTCATCCCACACATCCCCCCCACATTTTAAACAAACCCCGTTTTATAAAGTTTTTTTTCTTCTCTTTTTTTAATAATTGATACAGAGAAGGGGTTTCAGCCCCTTTCTCCCCATAGGGGGTAATCTGTTGAGTAACCTGGAAAGGTAGGAAGTTATTTTGAAAGAATTTAAAAGTAAGACGGGGAAAAAGGAAGCAGATGAACAAGAGGCTTTAGGAAAGGTAGGGGGGGGTGGACCAGGTGTTTTACAGTGAAACATATAATGAAAAGATTTAATAAGGCTAAAGAGTCTTTTTGCATTTTTTGGGTTTGGAAAAAGGGTATGCAGGGGGGAAGGGGGGCAATGTGGGAGATGTTGCAGGTGATGGTGTAGGGGGTAGGTTACTGAAAGCAGGAAAAGTTTTTTCGAGGATAGTGACTCAAGTTGAGTAGAGGAAAAAGGGAAATTTTTTTCCAGTAAAAGTAGGGCCCTTAGACAAGGGTGTGTGATGTCACCGGGTTGTTTAATATATTTATGATGGGGTTTTAAGAGAATAAATCAGGGTCTTGCAAGAGGGTGGGGTTAAAAAAAAAGAAAAACACATAAAGTGGGAGTTGTCACAGGCTCTTTGCGAAGACACGTGCTCTTGGAGATTCTGAAGGAAGTTGCGAGATTGGGGATGAATTGGGGAGGGGGGTGCAAAAGAAGAAAATTAAATTAAAAAAGGAAAAATAAGGGTTTTGAGGATAACAAAAAGATAGGTATGAAAAATTGGATATCAATTGGGGGGGAAGAGTAAAAGGGGGGGTGAATTATTTAGAATTTGGGGGACTGTCAGCGGATTGGCTATAAAAGAGGGAATCATAGAATTTAGTGGGGGGAAAAAAGGGGAGGGTGCACTTTGGAGTCTGTGGGACAAAACTTTGTCCTTGGACAAAGGGGAATGATGAGAGAAGTTTTTCCAACCCCTTATATGGGGGGTGAAGCAGGGGGTGAATTTGCAGCGAGGGGAAGGTGAGGCAGTGGAGATGTCATGTCTGAAGCAATGTTGGGGAAAGTAAAGCAGAGAATTTTTTTGGAAGTTAGGAGGAGGTGCGGATAAACCCAAAAAGTTGTCCAAGGGCTGGAAGGGGTTTGTTGAGGTGGTTCGGACATATGGAGAGAATGGAGCGAAACAGAATAACTTCAAGAGTGTATCAGCCCTGTAGTGGAAGGAAGGCGGGTAGGGGGTCGGCCTGGGAAAAGGTTGAGGGAGGGGGAAAAGGGAAAGGTTTTGTGTGCGAGGGCTTGGATTTCCCAGCAGGCATGCGTGAGCGTTTGATGGGAGTGAATGGAGACAAATGGTTTTTAATACTTGACGTGCTGTTGGAGTGTGGGGCAGGGTAACATTTAGAAGGGGTTCAGGGAAACCGGCAGGCCGGACTTGAGTCCTGGAGATGGGAAGTACAGTGCCTCACTCTGAAGGAGGGTGTTAATGTTGCAGTTTAAAAACTGTAGTGTAAAGCACCCTTCTGGCAAGACAGTGAGGGAGTGAATGATGGAAAGTCTTTCTTTTCGGCCACCCGCCTTGGTGGGAATCGCCAGTGTGATAATAAAAATAAAAAAAAAGAAAAATTGATATAAAATTGGGGAGGAGGAGAAAGGAAGAAGTGAATGTTTTCAGATACTGGGATTTGACGTGTCGGGGGATGGATATTATGAAGGATGAGGTTAATCATAGAATTGATGAGGAAAAAAGGTGAGTGGTGCGTTGAGGTATATGGGGGGTCAAAAAACGTTATCTAGGAGGCAAAGAAGGGAATGTATGAAAGTATAGTAGTACCAACACTCTTATATGGGTGTGAAGCTTTGGGTGGTAAATGCACAGCGTGGAGACGATTGGGGGCAATGGAGATGCCTGTTTTAAGGGCAATGTGTGGTGTAAATATTATGCAGAAAATTCGGAGTGTGGAAATTGGGAAAAAGGGTGTGATTAATAAAAGTATTAGAGGGCAAAGAGGGTTGTTGAGGGGGTTTGGTCATTTAGAGAGAATGGATCAAAGTAAAAATGACATGGAAAGCATAAAAAATCTATAGGGGAAGGGAAGGCGGGTAGGGTCGTCCTCGAAAGAGTTGGAGAGAGGGGTAAAGGAGGTTTTTTGGGCAAGGGGCTTTGGGCTTCCAGCAAGCGTGCGTGAGCGTGTTTTGATAGGAGTGAATGGGGACGAATGGTACTTGGGACCTGACGATCTGTTGGAGTGTGAGCAGGGAATTTAGTGAAGGGGTTCAGGGAAACTGGTTATTTTCATATAGTCGGACTTGAGTCCTGGAAATGGGAAGTACAATGCCTGCACTTTAAAGGAGGGGTTTGGGATATTGGCAGTTTGGAGGGATATGTTGTGTATCTTTATACGTATATGCTTCTAAACTGTTGTATTCTGAGCACCTCTGCAAAAGCAGTGATAATGTGTGAGTGTGGTGAAAGTGTTGAATGATGATGAAAGTATTTTCTTTTTGGGGATTTTCTTTCTTTTTTTGGTCACCCTGCCTCGGTGGGAGACGACCGACTTGTTGAAAAAAAAAAAAATTAATAGGTTTCCTTGTAAATGTTTTAGCTATTTTGAGAACATATCTAATGATTTCTTTTATGCTCTTTTCCTATTACTTGACTTTCTGCAGGTATTCCATGAGAGCATGAGGTCTCGATTAAATGATCGTCTCCTGTACATCATCTGCTCCCAGAACTGGGACCACATGGGACCACATTACTGGATCAAGCAGTGTATTCAGCTACTTCTAGTAACTGCACAAGCTGGTATTAAACACATTTTTTTTTTTTTTTTGTTATTAAATGAATGTGGTATTATAGCCTAAGGATAATACTCTAAGAATAAAGGCTTAATTGGAGAGAGACATTAATCTGCTTTCTTTTATTTAAGTGGTCTTCAACTCCAGGGAGGTTATTACAGTTGCTCTTTCAAAACTAATTAGGTAACAGGTGACCCTTGCTTTATTCTGTAGACATGTTCCAGACCCTTGGCATCAGTACTAGGCTTAGTCAGGCCATAAACAGTTACGCATATTAAAATCATTGTGTTTTGCATACCACTAATTGCATGGATGGAATTATAGAAATAGGACATTTCGTAAAGCAAGAAGAAAAACCTACATTTTAATTTGGTGTTTGCTGTTTGATCAACTAAATGGAGTAAAAACTCCATTTAGCAGAGGCATTTGTCTTTGAAAAGACACGAAAAGTAATAAATTTCTCAATATTAAAAGTATGTTAAAGATATGAATACTCTCTTCAGTGATGCCTGTCCTATACTACTGTGTACCTTCATTAACCTACACCAGCATCAAACTAATGTATCAGTCTATATATACAGCCTCTCCTCACTTAACGATAGAGTTTCATTCCTAAGACTACGTCGTTAAACAAATTTGTCACTAAGTGAGGAGCATACTATAATGGTAGTGGGCTTGTGTCAACCATCTTTGATATTGTTTTAATGTCACCTTTGCACCATTTATAATGTATTTAGCGGTTACAAGCACTAAAAAGAATGGAATAATACAAAATGTATCGTACGAATGCATGGGATCGTCCTCACTGACTTGTAAACAATGGCACACTGGCTGTACATGGAGTGTCGGGGCCGCTCAAGCCACGTGGACACGTTCCGGACGAATGACTTATATTGAGTTCAGTGACGTTCACCGAGCCAATATTTTGACGAAAAAACATTACTTATTCTGAATATAATATATTCCGCTGACGACTTAATCCGGGGATATAAAACAAGAAAATAAGTGTATATATAGGTAACTATTAAGAAGAGGAGAAGAATGTTGGCCTCAGGGAAGAGAATAGTTTTATCGAGATTAAAAACATTTCAGAGAACAGCCAAGATTTGAGCTAGTAGCAAATCAATAGACTACTCAAACTGGTGGTTAGAATGCTAGCCTAGTTTCAAGACTGATTTGTCATGGGTTTGATTCCTCTCTGTTCCCTGAGAAGAGAGAAAATCTTCAGAGTAAGGAAAAGATTTAATAATGTAAATTGAGTAACACTTTACTCACTGTTTTTCAGGTACCCCAGTACAGAATAGTTCACAACATGTATTGCTTCCTGGAGTCACAGCTGTAATAAGCTGGGCTGATGCTGCAGAAAGAGCCAACTTCTCTGTCTTTGCAAGTATTAAGGAAGAAGCAAATGACCTTGACACAGCTCTTGAATCAACTGTGGATAAGGAGGTAAAAAGCACAGTCACCCTACTCTTAATGAATGGCGATTGTTGCAAATGTGTGCATTGTTCATTCTGAAACATTATTCATATAAACCAGAAACAGCACTTGTCCTAATACCGATCCTCGTCCCAATCCACTACATTCAGGAAGTCTCTTAATCCCTCAGAAGTTTCCCTTCTAAAGTCTGGCTTTTCACAATCTTCACCTACTGTATTTCCCTCTTCCTTTAATTCCACTAGGTACTTGAAGTCCAGGACTACATGATCACTAGCTGATCGCTATTATGTTTCAACTATGTCAGATGAACCTATGGCAAACACTAGGCCCAGTCCTGCTGACTTGTCATCTCCCTCCTTTGTCATGTGCTTAATGTGCTGACTCAGAAAGTTTTCTCTAATCACCTCCATCAAGTTTTCAGTCCTCCATGTAGGTCCCAGTTATGCCAGTCTTTATTTCTTTGTGGTTGAAGTCACCCATGATAAATAGCTCTTTTTAGCTCTTTGTGAACTCTTAGCTGCTTCTGCTATGTCAATCATTACTTTGTTATTGTTTTCATTTTCCTGTGATGGTCTCCTATTGTTAGGTGGTGGGTTGTATATCACTGCAACTACTACTATCCATCCCCCAGCCTTAACTGAGCCCTCTGTGAAGTCATTTGCTTCTTGCATATTCATTCTTCTCACCTCTTCAAAATTCAATTGATTTTTATTAACACAGCCATTCCTTTGTTTTTCTGATGACTTAATATCCTGTGGAAATATGGTGTCGGATATTTCTGTCAGCTTTGTCTGTGATTTCTGCAGTGTCTGTGGTTACTTTGGCTATATGTCCTTTCAACATCTGCATTTGTGTACCACACTGAACTTGCTTTCCCACCTTGTGTTGTTTACTTTTTTTGCATGTTGCTTATCTGATGAGTGAGGAAGGTAAAGCTGGAATTCATGTGTGCACTATTACCAGGGAAGGAGTCAGGGATGAGGTTATAGCCAGAAAAGGAAAGGGGAAGGGCTTGGTTAGAAGGGGGAAAGGGGGGAGGGAAGTGTTAGTGTTGGTGCTGGGAAAATGGGGAAGTGTGTGGGATCTGTTATTTACCAGTGAGAGCAGCTGACTTTCACATGCTACAGCTGTGATAAATAACAGAAATGTTATCTATTGTTGTTTGTGAAATGATCTGCAGGGATTTTGTGTACACGGGATGAAAAAGTATAAACCATGCCATTGACCCCTGGGCCGTGGGGGTCAATGCCCCCATGGCCCAGTCCATGACCAGGCCATATTGATAGTATCAAGAAACTGGCGTTGTTAAACCTACTGTCATTGGAAACGTATTTTCACTCAAGAAAATTGAGTTATAAATTAGCATTGAAAACCACAAGAACTAATGTGATAGCCACAATGAAACCAATGTTATCAGTGTATTAATGATCAAAATCAACAAGACAACTAGACAGGGAAAAACTGTTAGCTGGATTTAAGTCTTGAATTTTTTTTTTATCAGTGCCAGCACTCTGAAGGAGGGGTAGGAATAGTGCAGTTGGAGGGTAATCTGCTTGTGATGTCAGCAACCTTTTAGAAATGTGACAATGAATGATTGTTGGTGAATTTTTCTTTTTTGGACATTCCCAGCCAAGGCAGGGTGACTCAAAGAAGAAAACACCATCATCATTCATTCAGTCACTGTTTTTCCTGGGGTGTGCTGACACTGCATTCAGATTACCCTCCAGCTATAACATCCCAACCCTTCCTTCAGAGTGCAGCTACTGCCCTTCTCAACTCCAGGATTCAAGTTTGGAAAGCTGGTTTCTTCTGAATCCCTTTATAAAGGTTGCCTTGCTCACACTTCAATAGCATTACCCTTAACCCTTTGACTGTTTCAGGCCCCTCTCTGAAACTGTCATTCTATGTCGCCAAATATTCAAAAAAAAAAAAAAATTATTTTTTCTTATGAAAATGTTAAGATTATTTTTCTGAGTGTTTTAGTCCAAAAAAAAAAATTTTTGCCATTGGTACTTACCGAGATATAGAGCCGTGAAGTTTGCAGAAAATGAGCCGCATATGGCAACAGCGGCGACTGCCGCTCACCCGGTAAACTTTAGTTTACTTGTAATTGAAGGTTTTTTGTTTTTTTTCACTATTTTATTTTTTCACATAACTTATGTGGCCTATGAGACCAAAGTAAGGTGCAATGTATATATATACACTCGTTGTATACAACACAATAAGCACACAAACATAATTATCAATATATTGTTTACAAAAACAAACAAACAATCCTCCTCCTCCTCCTCCTCCTCCTTCTCCTCCTTCTCCTCCTCCTTCTCCTTCTCCTCCTCCTCCTTCTCCTCCTCCTCCTTCTCCTCCTCCTCCTTCTCCTCCTCCTCCTCCTCCTTCTCCTCCTCCTCCTCCTCCTCCTTCTCCTCCTCCTCCTTCTCCTCCTCCTCCTCCTCCTCCTTCTCCTCCTCCTCCTCTCACTCTTCCCTCCTCCTTCCTCCATCTCCTCCTCCTCCTCCTCCTCCTCCTCCTCCTCCTCCTCCTCCTCTCCTTCTCCTCTCCTTCTCCTCTTCCTCCTTCTCCTTCTCCTCCTTCTCCTCCTCCTTCTCCTCCTCCTTCTCCTCCTCCTCCTTGTCTTGTGTGCGAGTGTGTGGCTTATTAATTGTTTTGAGTCAGAAGTCGGCAGCTGTCAAAGTGACATATTGTCTCATTAGTCACCTCCCCCTACCGCCTGTCAAAACAATGGGGTCAGATGCTGCTTCCCCTCCTCCATTCTATCTAATTATCTTTCTCCCTCATTCTATACTTTCATCTGTCTCTTTTTTCTATCTGTCTGCCTATCTCTGTCTCACAGGTACACATAAATACAAGTATACATAGTGTAAATTACCTAGATAACCCAAGAAATCCAGACAAAGTGCTATACTCTGCTTGAAGATGTGAGTAAACGATGATGACACAGTCTTGTGGCTCTCTCTGAGACAGAGAGCTAGATGGACAGACAGGGAGCTTGACAGACAGACAAATAGACAGACAGAAATGTTTGTGTACCAGCAAAAACAAAGGAGGCGATGGTCATGTAATATTACCCTCCTTTAGCTCATCAAAGTCAGCTCTTATCAGATGTTATCTCCCCTTATCTTGTCACTGTCGTGGGGTGGACTTTTTTTTTCTTGCTTCAAGGGAACAATATTATTACATCTTCTTCCTCCTCCTCCTCCTCCTCCTCCTCCTCCTCCTCCTCCTCTTCTCCTCCTCCTCCTCCTCCTCCTCCTCCTCCTCCTCTTCCTCCTCCCTCCTCCTCCTCCTCCTCCTCCTCCTCCTCCTCCTCCTCCTCCTCCTTCTCTTCCCCCTCCTCCCCCTCCTCCTCCTCCATTGCTTTTGGTCTCAAACTCCTCCAAATCATGAAATTGATCTTCACTGACACTTCCATCTGTGTTAGAGCATCACTTGGGAAGAGAAGAGTCCCAGATTTGCTGGGGAATCACATATTTCTTACCGCTAGACATGCTGAAAAAGGACAACTGAAATGGCATTCCCACAATGCACCACTGGCTCCCCGATTTTTTTTATATGGTGCACACTGACCATGGAGACCCATTCTCTCACATGTGGGCCTACCAGCTTTCTCCTGCTTGATTTGAAGCTGCTAGAATTTATGCGTATAAATACGTCAGAAACATTGGCTCGTAAGACATATTTATACGTCGGAAACAGTCAAAGGGTTAAAAACCAACTGTCTCTGTTCACTTGTGTCTAATATATATATATATTCATTGTACCTTGTAAATTTGCAGCTTTGTATGACATAATTTTCTTAGGTTCCACAAAGGTTGTGCCTCAGTTTTGAAGCATTGTGGATAATTATTAAAAAATTTTTATTACGTGTGATTAGCATTATCCTTGTAGTATTTATATTATATTACTCAAGAAATTTACCTACACTAAATGAGGCATATCTTTGCACAGAAATTGTAGATTAAATAATTAATGTGTAATAAAATGTTTCCTGGAAATGTCTCATGACATTATTCTTGCTATAAAATTTTTTGGTCCATACAAACATTATATTTTGTTTTACAGGATGAGATTGACATTGAGCTCTCATCGGTACCAGCAGATAGCTCCCAGTCCATTGATGGTGGTGTCAAACTCCAAGCAAATCCTAAGGCAAACTTGCATCTACTACTCTCCAGACAGGTTAGCTAAGTTTGTCCTTGGAGTTTGCTATAGTGAAACAGGTGTAGTTAACTATTAGATTGATTGACATGAATTTCCTCTATTATATTTAAACCATGGTATGGATGGGCTCAAACTCCCTTTGGGAAGTGAGTTTTACAACTCACTTGCCGTGAGTTCGAGCCCCACCTGTACCGTGGTTTGTCTGCAGCCGTGTTATTACGATTTCATGAGTCATGATGTTGACTTACATTTGTTTGTCATTGTTTAGCTCATTTGGAAATGCATTTTTAATTCATGTGTCCTCCTTCTGGATCCTCCTCTTGTAAATAATCTGTCCTTATCTACTTTGGCTGTGACTGTTAGTATTTTGTGTGTTATGAGCATATCCCTTCTACATTGCTCCAGGGTCATGGGCTCTAGTATAATTGATTATGTTGTTTTTGCACATGATAACTTAATAGCTTGAAAACATCGATTTTAAACATTGACATGGCACAGGGTTTGACAAGGTTAAGGATCCCTGGCTTTATTGACAAGCTATTTACAGGTTAAGGATTCCTAACTTTATTGACAAGCTAAGAGCTGTTACCTACTTCAGCTCATTTGAAAGCATTTTTATTGTTACGAGACAACAAGTAGGGAACAGGATGAAGTTGGAGCCATCTGTGGGCCAGCATTTTCATTTGATCAGCTGACTTTATCTCATTGACATCGTTATGCTGTACTAATGTGTTCCATACTCGAGTCATCCTGGGTATATATAATCTCAGATGGAATGATGTTCTGGAGAAGGGTACAGCCAGAGTGAAGTTGCTGCTTTCTGCCGTCTTGTGGCATAAAAGCTTGTTTCACGCTGTCCTCGAAGTGGATCCAAGTGTGGTACTTTGACAATATTGGCCTTGTACATAACAGTAAGGCCACCCACATTCCTCCTGTGTTGAAGGCTCTGCTGAAATGACAGATCTATCCAGGATTGGTCCAGGCGAGAGATGAGACGTCTTGCTCTGTTCTCTACTCTGTCAAGCAGTCGCAGATGAGAGGGGGGGGGGAACCAAGAAAGTGGAGCATACTCAAGGTGTGAGCATACTTGTGCCTCATACAGAATCTTGAAACCCCTACTGTCAAGCAGATGTGAGATATGGCGAAGTGCTGTAAACTTCCTGGCTACCTTGTTTGCAAGATTTACAACATGGTTCTTCATGGTCTTTTTGAAGTCAAATTTCACCCCAAGGATATCAACTTCTTCCCCAGGTGCCAACACCCTCCCATTCATCCTTACTACTGTGCCAGCATTACCATCATGGTGCCTAGAGACCATCATCATTTGCATTTTCTCAGGTGCAAATGTTACTTGCCATCTATTTCCCCAAGCTGATATAGCTCTTAGCTGGTGAGTGATGTAGCTTAGAGCAGCTGGCATTTCTTTTCTTGGATAAGTGAATGTCAGAGTACAGTCGTCTACATATGCATGGGATTTCTGGGATAAGATGGAGGTCATTGAAGTAGACATTCCATAACAATGGTCCCAGCACACTCCTTGTGGAACACTTGCCCCAATAGGATGTCTTGCTGATTCCGTTCCATTAGAACTCCCCTTAGAGATCTACCATGAAGGGTAATCACTGAGGAACATAGCATAGAGCCTAAATTTCCCAGTGTTTGAAGTTTTGCTAAGAGACCTTGGTGCCACACCCAGTCAAAAGCACCAGCAATGTCCAGTGCTACCACACAGCTGACTTTGGATTCATCCAGTGACTGGTGCCATTTAGTGGAGAGATTTAACAACAGTCAGCAGCAGAGTAACCTTTCCTGAAGCCATATTGGCGGTCACAAAGTAGTGAGTGGTAGTCAAAAAGCTCTGTCATTTGTCTTGAGATTATTGTCTCAAGGATCTTACCAATGATTGACGGGAATGACATTGGTCTGTATTTGCTGATTTCTGCTCTGCTCTTCTTTTTGTGAACAGGGACTACATTTGCCTTTTTCCACAAAAGAGGGCCATTTACACGGTACTAGGCAGTGAAACATGCGAGTTAGAGGTGGCTGCTAGCTGATCTGACATCTTCTCAGCAATCTTGGGCTCAACTTGTCTGGGCCCCACAGCCTTTTCTTGGTCAAGCGATTTAAGAAGGAAATGCACCTCCCTCCTGCCTTTTTGTCCCCCACTGACAGTTTTTTGACACAGTTCTTGCAGCTAGCCAAAGAGGGCCCCTTGCTGGATCAGGAACTTGCATTTTGGTAGCAAAGTGTTCGGCAAAGAGGTCGGGCTTTCTCTTGACTACTAGTAGAGGTGGTCCCATCCTGTCGATTTAGAGGTGGAATGAGTTCATCAGGCAGATAACCCTTTGTCTGTCCTTGACCAGGGACCACCGGGTTTTTGGAGCCTACCTACCTGTTGCTAGCTTTCTTTTGGTGTCCACCTCCCATTTAGCAATGGCCCATTTTTGAATGTCACCCATATGCCTACAGGCTTACCTGTGCAAGTTCCTATTATGGGTGGTAGGATGTCTCTTATACCTTCGCCATGCTTTGTACTTAGCAGAGCAGCCTCTCTACAATGAAAGCCAAACCAAGGCTGATCTTTTAGGCTTCGTTTCATATTGCCGGTGAGGAATGTGTTCTTGTTGTAGATTAAGGATGTGTCCATGAAGGCTTTCACTTGGGTTGTCAACATCCCCTTGGGGAAGAGCATTCCAATCGGTGGTGGCGAGCTCAGAGCAAAAGGGCTGGCCAATTACCCCTTTTCCCCTAGCCAGGTTGTGCGTGTGGACTCCTCACCTCGTTCTGTTGGGATCTTAAGTGTTGAAAAAACAGCCTTGTGGTCAGACATCCAACATAGCCGAGGGGTTGACAAGTGACTGTACCTTCTGCCAGATCACTCACTACTGGTTTAAGGGAGAAGCCAGAGATATGAGTAGGGAAATCAACAAAGTTTCTCATGTCAAATACTGCAAGAAGGTCATCAAAGTCCCCCCTGTATAAGGTGTTGGTTGAGGTCACCAACAATTATGATATGTTGACAGTTGTGTTGTAGCAGAAGGGATTCCATATTTTCCATTAAAAATTGATGGGGTCTGCATGTTGCCACTGAGGTCTGTACAATGCACATGCCCAGTAACAGAGGTACGACTAGTGTTTATGCAGAGCTTGAAGAAGAACATTTCAAGATGAGTAGGGGTGGCAACATCAATGTGCTGGGCATGTAAATTTTAGAGAAGCACCAGTAACACTCCTCCTTGCCCTTGCCTGTCTCTTCTCATCCATGAGGGGTAGCCAGCAATTCTTACAAAATTTTCTGGAGTCCTGTCTTCCAAAAATGTTTCAATAACAGCTATCCCTGTTGGGACGTCAAGTGTTCACAAAACTACGTGTGAGCTCTCCAACATTAGTAATGAAGCCTCTAATGTTGGCTGACAGGATGCTGATAGACTGGCTCCTCATGATGTAGTCAGCTTAAGGTGGTGGGTGTGTAAGGCATGTAAGGTGCCTGTCTTCGAGAGAAGTAGGACACTGAGGCAGCTGCAGGGATGTAGGTTTGTGGTCTTGTATAAGGCACAATACCACCTGCTGGGCTGAGATAGGAATAGCTGAGTGGGTGATGTAGAGTGTGTTCCCCCAATTCAAAGATCTTGCTGGTTTGTTTCCGAGAACAGGGCTCTAAACAGGTCCTGTCTATCAAGTTCCTTTTTCTTCCTACACTGGTCCTCCTGATGTCCTTTCTTGTGGCAGTAATTGCACCTGGTATCTCGCAGGCAGTTGTTGGTGTGCCCCTTCCGGTGATAGCGAGAGCACTGTCTAGGTGCCTGGGAGGGTGGACTATTATATGTTGCACACCTTGTGTTTTGCTGATTTGTCCGCAGGTTCTGCCTCAGGGACTGTATCGGTGGAAGGTGAGACGACTGTAGGCAGTGAAGGGACTTGAGCTAGAGTTCGTCACGGCCACGCTAGCTGGAGATTCGTCTGTAAAAACTTGCATTTGTGATCACAGAGGTGCCTGTGCTAACTTTCCTATGGTGTAGAAATATACCTAGTTGGATGAATCTTATTGTGGCTAGCTGGTCTAGTGGCTAACGCGATGGGCTGGAGTTTTGAGACTCTATGACCACGGGTTCAATCCCGGCCGGGGGTATGGTTTATTTGCAATCGTGTCATTACGATTTCTTGAGTCAAACATGGACTCGCTTTTCATAGGTTGACTCGTGAGTCGTAGTTCGTCCGGGACGCGTACCCACGGCGTGAGCCAGGGCGGCAGCCAGTCTGGCATTGTTTACCAGCAAGCGAAGGTCCCCTCACATGCTCCAGCGAAATATTTCTTTAATATTCCATTTATTTTAGTGCTTGCAAGTACAGTGGAACCCCGCATAGCGATTTTAATCCGTGCAAGAGGGCTCATTGTTATGCGAAATGATCGGTATGCGAATGAATTTTCCCCATAAGAAATAATGGAAATCAAATTAATCCGTGCAAGACACCCAAAAGTATGAAAAAAAAAAATTTTACCTCATGAAATGTTAATTTTAATACACACAAACTGAAAAAGGCATGCACAATTACATGACACTTACTTTTATTGAAGATCTGGTGATGATTGATGGGATGGGAGGAGGGGAGAGAGAGTGTTAGTGTTTAGAAGGGGAATCCCCTTCCATTAAGACTTGAGGTGTCGAGTCCTTTTCTGGGGTTACTTCCCTTCTTTTTTTAATGCCACTAGGACCAGCTGTCCATAGTGGCCTGTACCTCTCGTTCCTATATGACTTCCCTAAAGTGTTTCACAACATTGTCAGTGTAATAGTCACCAGCACGGCTTGCAATAGCTGTGTGAGGGTGATTTTCATCCATGAAGGTTTGCACTTCAAGCCACTTTGCACAGGTTTCCTTAATCTTTGTAGTAGGCAATTTCTTCAATTTCTCTCTCCCCTCCTTCGAACCAGTTTCCTCAGGTCTGGCCTCTTGCTGTTGAAGTTGATCTATAAAGCTCATCAGTGGTTAGTTCTTCATTGTCCTCCTCCACCAACTCTTCCAATCACCCCCACTAACCTCCAACCCTAAGGACTTTCCCAATCCCACAATGGATTCCTCAACTGGCATAATCCTCTCAGGGTTAGCCTAAAACCCCTTCAAAAATCCCTTTTGTCTACACATTCTGGCCACCAGTTTCTTCCAAGCAGAGTTCAAGGTCTTCTTAGTCACTCCCTCCCAAGCCTTTAAACCTAAAAGGTTTACACAATTGAGGATATTAAAGTGCTCTCTCCAAAACTCTCTTAGAGTCAGTTGAGTTTCTGAAAGGGCACTACAAAGCACCTTTCAAACAGAGCTTTTGTGTACAGTTTTTTGAAGTTTGCAATAACCTGCTGGTCCATGGGCTGCAGGAGAGGAGTGGTATTAGGAGGCAAAAACTTCACCTTAATGAATTTCATGTCCCCCTAAAGTCGCTCTGTCACGTCTGTAGGATGACCAGGGGCATTGTCTAACACCCGGAGGCACTTAAGTTCTAATTTCTTTTCAGTTAGGTAATCTTTCACATTGGGGGCAAATGCTGATGTAACCAGTCATAGAAAAAGTCCCTAGTGACCCATGCCTTACTGTTTGCCCTCCACAGCACACACAAATTTCCTTGAGGACATTCTTTTGCCTGAATGGTCTGGGAGTTTCAGAGTGATACACTAATAAAGGCTTCCCCTTTGCAATCACCAGTAGCATTGGAACACATCAACAAAGTAAGCCTGTTTTCATAGGCTTATGTCCTGGGAGTGCCTTTTCCTCCTGATAATGTAGGTCCTGCTTGGCATTTTCTTCCAAAACAGGCCTGTTTCATCACAATTAAACACTTGTTCAGGTTTCAGTCCTTCACTGTCTATGTACTCCTTGAATTCCTGCACATATTTTTCAGCTGCTTTGTGGTCCGAACTTTGGGAGCCTCACCATGCCTTATCACACTATGTATGCCACTACGCTTCTTAAATCTCTGAAAAACCAACCTTTGCAGGCCTTAAATTCACTCACATCATGACTAGTTGCAGGCATTTTTTTAATTAATCCTCATGCAACTTTTCCCAGCCTTTTCGTTATGATCGCTTGAGAGAAAGCTATCTCCCGCTAGCTGTTTTTCATTTATCCACACCAATAAGAGTCTCTCAACATCTTCCATCACTTGCGATCTCTGTTTCGAAAACACAGTTAAACCTTTGGCAAGAAAAAGTTCCTTGATTGCCTTTCTGTTGCCCCCAATAGTACGATGGTTGATTTGGGTTTCTTTTACAACCCGACCAGGTCGGCGACACGCACTCCACTTTCATACTTATCAATCATCTCTTTCTTCTCTTTTTGGAATTCTCACCCTTATTGCTGTAGGGTTGGCATAGAAGCTTCTTGGGGCCCATGGTCACTTTTTTTTCCAGATAAAGCACGAAAAACACTGTAATAATACGAAATATTCCGATTGTATGCTTGGATGTTACCGCGGAGGCTGGCTGGTAAACAATGCCACCGGCGGAACATGTGAGGCTGGCTGAGGGCGCACATTGGATGCATCTCGGACGAAGAGCGGTGAGCGGGTTTTTGGGCGGTATGCGAGGCAAAATTTTTTGCGATAAAAGCGAGCGGTATGCGGATTGTACGGTTTGCGGTGCGTACGGTATGCGGGGGTCCACTGTATATATATATACATATATATATATATACATCCTAGGTAGTAGGTTGGTAGACAGCAACCGCCCAGGGAGGTACTACCGTCCTGCCAAGTGAGTGTAAAACGAAAGCCTGTAATTGTTTTACATGATGGTAGGATTGCTGGTGTCCTTTTTTCTGTCTCATGAACATGCAAGATTTCAGGTACGTCTTGCTACTTCTACTTACACTTAGGTCACACTACACATACATGTACAAGCACATATATACACACCCCTCTGGGTTTTCTTCTATTTTCTTTCTAGTTCTTATTCTTGTTTATTTCCTCTTATCTCCATGGGGAAGTGGAACAGAATTCTTCCTCCGTAAGCCATGCGTGTTGTAAGAGGCGACTAAAATGCCGGGAGCAAGGGGCTGGTAACCTCTTCTCCTGTATATATTACTAAATGTAAAAGGAGAAACTTTCGTTTTTCCTTTTGGGCCACCCCGCCTCGGTGGGATACGGCCGGTGTGTTGAAAGACAGAAGAAGATATATATACATACATTTTATATATATATACAAAACATATATTTTATATACATATATATATTATACACATATTATATATACATTTTATTATATATACATAAAATATATTATATACATATATATATATATATACAATATATATATATACATATTTTATATATATACATATTTATATATACATTATTTTTATATATATATATATATATATATATATATATATATATATATATAATATATATATTATATATATATATATAATATATTATATATATATATATATTTTATATATATATATATATATTATATATATATATATAATATATATATATTATATATATATTTTTATATTATATATATATATATATAAAATTATATATATATATATATTATATATATATATATATATATGTATTATATATATGTATATATATATATGTTATAATATTTTATATATTTATTATATATATAAAATGATATATATAAATATTGATAATATATATATGATATATATATTTTTATTTTATATATATTTT
>NC_069413.1:68349471-68550796 GCF_026875155.1 Cherax quadricarinatus | reverse complement strand
CCCCCCCTTTTACCCCCTTTCCCTTTTATACAAAAAAATATGCATGCTGTCTGCCAAATCCCTAGGTACCTTACCCTTTTCCATAATTTATTAAATAATTGCACCAACCACTCCAAAATATACCCCCCCTGTTTTTAACATTTCTTCTTTATCCCATAACCCGGTTTTCCCTTACCCCTTCTTTTCCCTACTGCCTCACAAAACCCCCCCACATCACAACTGGCTCTTCCTCACTCCAAAAGTGTTTTTCCCTCCTTGCCATACACGAAATCACAGCTTCCCTATCTTCATCAACATTTAACAATTCCTCAAATATTCCTTCCATTTTCCCCCAAACCTCTACCTCCCCCCTTTAATAACTCTCCTCTCCTTTTTTAACTGACAAACCCCATTTGTTCTCTAGGTTTTCTTAACTTGTAATTCACTCCAAAACTTTTTCTTATTTTCAAACAAAATTTTTTGATAACATTCCCCCACTCCTCATTTGCCTTTTTTACATTGCTTCACCACCTTTTAAAACTTCTCTCTTTTTCTCCTATACTCTTCCCCCCTTCATCATTTCTACTTTTAAAAAACTTCTTATGAAAAACTTTTTCTCCCTTACTACTCTCTTAAAATTTTTTATAAAATAACAGCGGCCCCCCCGCATAACGATCACCCCCGAAGCGCCCAAATTATGTAAGTGTTTTTATGTAAGTGGTTTTTTGGTATGTTTGGGGGTCTGAAATGGACTAATCATTCCAATACCCTTATGGGAACAATTCGGTCAGTACTGGCACCTGAACATATTTTTATTGAAAAAAATCGTTAACCGGGGGTCCCTGTATATTTATATTTTTATATATATATATATAAAATTATATATATTAAAAAATATTATATATTATATATAATGAGAGAGAGAGGAGAGAGGGGAGAGAGAGGAGGAGGGGAAAGAGAGGGAGGGGAAGAGAGAGAGAGAGGAGAGAAGAGAGAGGGAAGAGAGGAGAGAGAAGCGAGGAGAAGCGAGAGGAGAGCGAGAGATAGAGCGGAGAGAGAGCGAGGGGAAGAGGAGAGAGGGGAGCGAGAGAGAAGACAGACAGACAGAGACAGACAGCAGAGAGACAGAGAGAGACAGAGAGAGAGAGACGAGAGAGGAGACAGAGAGAGAGAGGAAAACAGCAGAGAGACAGACGAGAGAGACAGAGAGAGAGAGACAGAGAGGAGGGGAAGAGCAGACAGACAGCAGACGGCAGACGAGAGAGACAGAGAGAGAGAGACAGAGACAGAAGGGGCAGAGACGACAGAGAGAGACAGGAGGAGAGGAAAAGAGAGAGAGGGGGAGGGGAGAAGAAGAGAAGAGAGAGAGAGAGAGAGAGAGAGGAGAGAGGAAGAGGGGAGAGAGGGGAGAGAAGAGAGAGGAGAGGGGGAGAGAAAAAAGGGGAGGGGGAAGAGAGAGAGAGACAGACAGAGAGGAAGAGAGAGACAGAGAGAGACGAGAGAAAGAGAAGAGAAGAGAGAGAACGAGAGAGAGAGAGAGACAGAGAGGAGACAGAGAGAGACAGAGAGAGGGCAGAGAGAGAACAGAGAAGACAGAAGTGAATAAAGTAATATAGGAATTTTAAATGGGTATGGTGAAGTTGGTGTGATGAGGGGGCAGCGGAGGGCCCAGGAGTGACGTCACTATTGCCTTCACAGTGAGCATCTAATATTATGTGTGTTTTGTGCTATGTACTAGCATCTGGGTCTTTATAACAACGTGACTGGTACAATGCAACATAGTGATTTGTGTAACATCTTCCATTAGTGGAAACGTGGATAGCATAAACAGTGTTTATTAAGTGATAGTGAGAAGGCAACACTTCCAGCTTGTCGGCCACTGCCTGCCCTCACTACCCACCCTGCTATAAACACCCCCACGCACGATACTCCACCCCACCCACGATACCACCACCCACCCTCTCTGTGGAAATTTATTTGGTCCCTAAAGTTCCACAGGACAGATCCGGCGTACAAAGGGGGTTCAAGCATGGCTGTAATGGAACAGCTGAGCTGGGTGGCCCTTAAACCCACCCAAACAAAAAGCGTTCTCCCCGAACATAAACACATTTCTCTCCCCGAGTTGGCGTGGATGAAGGTACTATTTAATTTATAGATTTACCCTACAGGGAAAGAGTAGGTAGTTTAACTGTTAGTATATTAATATTAGGTTTACTAAGGTAACTGTAGATAATGATAATGTAGACCTAAGACCTTAACATAGGTAGTAATAGGCCGATAATGTAGGCAAACACTAGGTTAAGTTAGCTAGGGAGAACTGGCAGCCCTAGTTTGAACTACGAGGCGCAGGTCTCAAAGACACAATAGCGTTCTTCTTAAGACAGACACCAACTGGACAAGACGTGCCGTGATCAGCAGATGGCGCCCCCCACGTGTCTTCACATTCGAGACCTGGGGAAATCTGGTAGAGGCACCTCGACATACCGTAGATGACCTCCGTCAGGCCCATACAGTAAGACAAGACCTCCACTTTATCTCGTAGATTTCTGGCCAGTGTCTGGGGAGAATTGTGAGTGAGTTGATCTGTAGGCCCTTTGTGCAGCTGGCAGTGCATGCCCAGTAAGTACCAGTGTCTCTTGTCATTCCGGAAGCTAGTGTTAGTGTCTGCATAGTTGTACTAGGGGATACACACCCTCTTGGATATAGGAATTTCTGAGGTGCAGGCAGGTCACTAATAACGATTGAATATTGCAGGAATTCAGGCTCCCGGTTGCACGTGGTTTCTGAGGGGAAGTCCAAAGTGGCTAAGGCTAAGCTTAGGGAAGTTGAAGATCAGGATATATGCTGCAACACCAAGTAAGTTAGTTCTTTATACGTGCATGCAGGCGAGTTTCTTGCAACATCAATCATTTGTGAAAATCTGTCCTATAAGCCACTTGTGAGGCTGAGGTACCCACCTCAGAGCTCGGTGTCAACAGAGTTTGCCAGGGTAGGCGACTCACTTGGAGGCGGTCCACACAATTTTTCACAAAAGTGGTCCTTCGAAACCGTGATGTGGAATAGCTAGGTTAAGCTATCATAGCTAGGCCACAGTTAGGAACCAGTTTAACAGAGTTAGGTTAAGTTACCACACCTAGGCCCAGAGTTACACAGAGCTAGGCCAAGCTGACTATACACAGAAGTTGTTATTTGCAGTAATCTACAGGCAGGCCAGGTAGGCTAGAGAAGCTTGTGAATTTAATTATTTACAGTGATTACAAGTAATCCAGAGCAGGAGACTTGTGCAATATTTACAACAGTTATAGCAGCTAGGACAGATTTAACCTAGTTATTATTTACAGGGAGTTCTAAAAGCCAGGTTTAAGCTATAGCACACTAGCTAGGTTAGGATTTACATTATCCATCCATCCACACTAGACTGAGTAAGTTAGGCCAAGCTGTTTACATACATTATTCATTTACTGTTTCACAAGTTGAATTGTTGAATTTATTTGGGCTAATTAAGTGATTTTTTAATTTGTATACTGCACTTTTTATTGTGTGATTTTCATTGTCTTTGATTCATGTTAATGTGGGATTTGTGAATTGTACCTGAGACTAGGTTAAGTCCTGTAATTATTTGCTGACATTGTACAGGAAATTGCTAGGTTAAGCTTCCACGCCGATACACATTTCGATTGGGATTTGAGAGCTAACAGTGTACATTTTTGATTCAGAGTAGAGTCAATATAATAAAGGGAATTGTTAAGCTTGTTGAGAAGCCTTGAGACTCGTTCATTCTCACCTAATACCGTTCATGCTCTGGGGTGGGCTAATTGAAGTACAAATTAGTACCGTGATCTTAACTAAACAGCAACTATGGTAGGTGAAGATGTAGTACCAGCTGTCCCAGTTCTAAATCAATTAAAGCGGTCTATGGGAGCCTATAAGGGGCGCCTGAGCAAAGCATGTGAGGAGTGTCGTACGGTCAGGCAAGATCAAGACGTAGACTGGGAGGAACTAGAGAGTTGCCTGAAACCTTTGGAGCAAAGACTGGAGGCCTTTGAGAGATCATTTATCCTTTATGAGACAGAGGCCTATACTACAGGTGAGTCTGAATATACAGTCGAAGTAGCACGGACGGACTCTGACGAACGAAGGGCAGAGTGTAAAGCAGAGATGAGACTCTGCAGGCAGTTAACAAAGACTGTGAAGGCCGGTACAGCACGGGAAGCAAATGCTTCAAGGAACACGAACAACAGCACGCCTGTTAATGTGTTGCCCAGATTGCCCCAGTTGAATTTACCAACGTTCGACGGAACCTTAACAGAGTACATTGCTTTCTGGGATCAGTTTAAAGCCCAGATAGATGACAGAGACGATTTGTGAGATGCCGTCAAATTACAATATTTACGTTCACAGCTCAAGGGTAAAGCCTTGGACTTGGTCCGGCATTACCAAACCACCAACACCAATTACTAACATGCCAAAGACCAATTAAAGGACACGTTTGGCAACACTGAGGAGACAAAGGTAGCTATACTTTATCGGTTGTTGGATCTAGAGGCTTGTCGCCATGACCGTCAGAGCCTAGAGAAGTTCCGAATCGAAGTTATGAGTTTGACGAATAGTCTTAAAGATTTACATGATTGGGGTAAGTCGGAATGGTTCATCAGTCAGGTGATTAAGAGGAAACTGACTGGCACTACAGTGCATGAGTTGCACTTAAAATATCGGACGAACCGGTTCACAATACAACAGATCGTTGAGGGGTTGGGAGATCTCGTGTCTCACCTGAGCATAGGTCGGGGGGAGAAATTGCCGACCAAGGTGGAATCGATCAACCCCTCCAGATACTCGAGAGATAAAGCTAAACCACCTCCTACTAGGGTGGGCTCATATTATGCCCAGGACAAGTCCTCCACCCCCAGAGCCAAGGGAGAAGTCACTCAAGCGGTCAGTATGAGACGGTGCGTGTTTTGTGAAGAAGAACATGCTAGTTCAGGGTGTTCGAGCTTCACCACCTATAACCAAAGGGTTCAACGACTAATGGAGTTGAGACTTTGTTTCAAGTGTTGTGGAGAACATTTTGCCAGGGACTGTAACGCCCAACTCAGGGAGTGTCGGGGCTGCTGGAAGGGTAAGCACCACAGTGCATTGTGTCCTAATGACGCCAGATTAGCACAAGCTAAGGAGAGCAAACCACGAGAAAGGGCGGAGAGCAAGAACAAGTCTGAAGTAGTGATGAGTGTGGTGAGTACGGCACCGAGAATTTGTTCTGGTGAGCAGTTTCAAGGTTCGGTGGCCTTGCCCACCATAATGGTGGTGGTTGCGAGTGGGAAGAAGTCTGAAACGACCCGTTTGTTCTTTGACAGTGGGGCACAGAGATCCTTCATAGCAGAGAGTCTAGCAACTAGGTTGAAGCTGAAGACAGTTGGTAAAGTTGACATGAAGGTGGAAGGGTTTGGTGGGGAAGTCCCACGCAGGTCTTATCCAGTAGTCAATGTGACGGTCAGGTTAGCCGGGCATCGACGGGAAATTTCAGCCTTGATAGTGAAGAGGCTGCCCAATATCATTATCACTAAGGGACTGGCTGCAGCAGTCAAACGTTTGAGGGAGTTGGGTGTGAAGCTAGCGGAACCAGACATTGCTACAGACAACGTTAGTAATGTAGGAATCTTGGTAGGAGGGGATTACATAGACGAGTTCGTGTCCACGAGAAGAGTTATCAAGGAGGGTGTTGGCCTGTACAGGACTCCAGCGGGGTACATCATAGGAGGCAGAGTACCAGCTCACTTCCCTGCGACCCCGGGAAAGGAGGGCTCCGGTATTACAGCAACTGAGGCTGTACTGGTGATGCGGATTGGTGTGCACGAAGGTCTGTCAGAGACGCAAGTTGGCATATCCGACAGTGAGCTGGTCCATAAACTATGGGACCTGGATGTAGTAGGGATTAAAGGTGACCAGCCGCCCCCCGAACACGAAGAGACGTATCGAGATTACTTGAACCATGTGCAGTTCAGGGACGGACAGTACTGGGTGCGACTCCCATGGAAACCGGGACACCCAACGCTGCCCACTAATTTCAAGAAGGCACGGGGTCAGTTGAATTCATTGGTGAACAGCCTGACCAAGAAGGGTCTGGTGGGGAAATATGATGATATTATTAAGGAACAGCTGGCCCTTGGGTTCATTGAGAGAGTGCCCAATGCCAGCCCTGGGGAAAACACCCATTATCTTCCACACATAGCAGTCACCAAGGAGTCAGTAACCACTCCCATCAGAGTAGTCTTCAACTGCAGCTCACAGGCGAGTCCCCGAGAGCCATCGTTGAACGACTGTCTGCTCACAGGGCCCTCCCTGATGCAGAAATTAGCAAATGTATTGTTGAGATTCAGGACAGAACAGTATGCCTATGCGGCAGATATTAGCAAGGCCTTCCTACGTATGTATTGGGTTGCAGCCACAAGACAGGGACTACACAAGGTTCTTGTGGTTGGCTAACAGGGAGGTGCCCAAGCAAGGGTATGATACCTTCAGATTCAGGGCAGTGTTGTTTGGTGCCACTAGTTCACCATTCCTATTACAGGCTACCAAAGACTACCACCTTGTGAACTGTAACAGCCCACTTAAAGAATTACTGAAGACCCTATTTTATGTAGACAACATGCAAGGTACCACCTCAGATGAAAGGCTGTTGATGGACATTTACCGAGAGTCTAATCAGGAGATGCTCTCGGCTAACATGCCATTGAGAGAATGGGTGACAAACAATCCAACGTTGCGGGGCACGGTGGAACGTGACTATGCTGGCTACTCAGTACCTGAGGTAACATCGGTGTTGGGATTGGAGTGGGAAATCAAGGAAGACAGACTTAGGCTAAAGAGGAAACCTGATGGGGAAGGGAAGCTGACCAGGAGGTCTTTGCTGAGCAAAGTGCAGACTGCCTTCGATCCTTTGGGTTTGTTGACACCCATCACCATTCGAGGGAGGATGCTAGTGCAACAGACCTGGGAGCTGAACCTAGGTTGGGACGACCCACTGCCAGAAACAGTCTGCTAGGAGTGGGATCCGGTTAGCAAAGATCTAGCAGAATTGCACGAGTTCACATTCTCCAGGTCCATCGGGTGCACCGGGCGGGATTATGACTTGCACGTCTTCTGTGATGCCTCTTCCAGGGCCTATGGGACAGTAGCGCATTTGGTGGCCGGGGACCAAGTCAATCTGGTCACCAGTCATGTGCGGGTGACACCCCTGAAGGATTGCTCGATCCCAAAGCTAGAGCTCACGGCGATGTTGCTGGGAGCAAGACTGGGGAAGTATGTAGGGGAGGTGTTGAGTAACCTGAGGGTGACAAGCACCTATGTATGGACAGACTCGGAGGTGGCCTTACAGTGGGTCCAGAACGACAGGTCTAAGCTCCCCTATGTCAGGAATCGGGTAAAGGAGATACGGGAACTACAGTCAGCGTCAACAATTCTGTACGTGCCTACAGATCAAAACCCAGTCGACCTGATAAGCCGAGGGGTGACACACAAAAAGCTGAGTAAAAGCGAGATTTGGTTCAAAGGCCCAGACTGGTTACCGGCAAGGGATTGCTGGCCGGAGCAGAAATTCGGGGAGACAACCAGCAGCACAGTACACTTTGCGGGGGAACCCAACACTGAATTATTTGACCCCAGGCGCTACTCCTCTTGGAGGAAACTTATAGGAGTCACGGAAGCTGCATGACAAGGTAAGCCAAGGTCGACAGTTGTCTCTCGTGGGTCCCAGAGAATATTGGATAAGGCAGTACCAAAGGGAGAGGTTTCCAGGAGTGCTGGAAGTACTGGAGACCAGGCAGCAGGATATGGCGTCAGGACGTGTGTCCAACGACGACTCAGGCAACAGTAAATTGGTTCACTCATTGGGATTGTTCCAAGATCATGCGGGGCTAATAAGATGCAGGGGAAGAATACAAAACTCTGAGCTCAGCTATGGGGCCAAACATCCCGTGCTACTGGGAAAGGAGGGATGGGCGTCAGAGCTATTGATACAAGATGCCCATCAGAGGACCTTACATGGGGGGTTTGGAGATACCCTCACCTGCCTACGTCAGAATTACTGGGTACTGAAGGGTCGAGCTGCCGTCAAAAAGGTGCTAAAGAGTTGCACGGTCTGCCGACGGTATGATGGGAGGACCCTACCATACCCAGGTCCACCATCGCTGCCTCAGGAGTGGGTACATAGTGACAGGCCCTTTGAGACTGTGGGAATAGACTATACTGGGGCTATCACATTGAAGAACCCAGGAGACGATAGGGTGGGCCCTCAGAAAATATATGTCTGCCTGTTTACTTGTGCCACTACTCGAGCTGTGCATTTGGAGTTGGCGGAAGATATGTCGACAGAGACTTTCGTGAAGTTGTTCAGGAGGTTTACAGCCAGATTCTCGTGCCCGCGGTTGATTATCTCGGACAATGGCACGAGCTTCAGAGCGGCCGATAAAGTTTTCAGGAATCTTAGGGACAACGGAGAAGTACGAGAATACCTGAGGAGAATAGAGTGCGAGTGGAGGTTCATAGCTCCCAGGGAGCCTTGGCAAGGGGGATTCTATGAACGCATGGTGGGCACAGTCAAAAGGTGCACTCAGAAGGTCTTGCACGGCAGGAGAGTGAGCTTTGATGAACTGAGGACAGTGTTAGTCGAGATAGAGGCAAGAGTCAATAACAGGCCTCCGGCCTACGTGCAAAATGGGATTGACGAGCAGGAAGCTCTTACCCCTAATCACATGCTGTTTGGAAGGAGGATTGAGCCCTTCCCCGCAATTTTGAGTCAGTCTTCCAAGGAGCTGGATTATTATGGGCCAGATGGTCCCCCCATCAATGAAGAACTGCACAGGAGTCACAACAGACTGGTGAACATCCTGGACAAATGGAACCAGGTGTGGCGCAGGGATTACTTGACAACCCTGTGGGAACATTTCTATGGTGCCGACCCTGAGGCAAATAAGATGATGCTAAGTGAAGGGGACCTGGTGCTAGTAGAATCCGAGGCGCCCAGGGCATACTGGCCTCTTGGCCTGGTAGTGTCGACCCACCCAGACAAGGCTGGGCGGTTGAGAATGGTGAAGGTGAGAATGAATGGTGTCGAGACTATAAGACCCATCAACAGGCTTTTACCTCTCGAGGTCCACACGGTGGGACTGGGACATGAGAAGTTAGACCAGAGGCTGACCGAGCTGAGCGGCCGGACGACCCGTCAAACGGCACTCAAGTCCAGGGCCCACTGGGAGGGCCTGTGGGAGGCAGACTTGATCTAGACTTAGCGCCTACCTTCGCCGGCGGGAGGATGTGGAAATTTATTTGGTCCCTAAAGTTCCACAGGACAGATCCGGCGTACAAAGGGGGTTCCAGCATGGCCGTAATGGAACGGCTGAGCTGGGTGGCCCTTAAACCCACCCAAACAAAAAGCGTTCTCCCCGAACATAAACACATTTCTCTCCCCGAGTTGGCGTGGATGAAGGTACCATTTAATTTATAGATTTATCCTACAGGGAAGGAGTAGGTAGTTTTACTGTTAGTATATTAATATTAGGTTTACTAAGGCAACTGTAGATAATGATAATGTAGACCTAAGACCTTAACATAGGTAGTAATAGGCCGATAATGTAGGCAAACACTAGGTTAAGTTAGCTAGGGAGAACTGGCAGCCCTAGTTTGAACTATGAGGCGCAGGTCTCAAAGGCACAATAGCGTTCTTCTTAAGACAGACACCAACTGGACAAGACGTGCCGTGATCAGCAGATGGCACCCCCCACGTGTCTTCACATTCGAGATCTGGGGAAATCTGGTAGAGGCACCTCGACGTACCGTAGATGACCTCCGTCAGGCCCATACAGTAAGACAAGACCTCCACTTTATCTCGTAGATTTCTGGCCAGTGTCTGGGGAGAATTGTGAGTGAGTTGATCTGTAGGCCCTTTGTGCAGCTGGCAGTGCATGCCCAGTAAGTACCAGTGTCTCTTGTCAGTCTGGAAGTTAGTGTCAGTGTCTGCATAGTTGTACTAGGGGATACACACCCTCTTGGATATAGGAATTTCTGAGGTGCAGGCAGGTCACTAATAACGAATGAATATTGCAGGAATTCAGGCTCCCGGTTGCACATGGTTTCTGAGGGGAAGTCCAAAGGGGCTAAGGCTAAGTTTAGGGAAGTTGAAGATCAGGATATATGCTGCAACACCAAGTTAGTTAGTTCTTTATATGTGCATGCAGGCGAGTTTCTTGCAACATCAATCATTTGTGAAAATCTGTCCTATAAGCCACTTGTGAGGCTGAGGTACCCACCTCAGAGCTCGGTGTCAACAGAGTTTGCCAGGGTAGGCGACTCACTTGGAGGCAGTCCACACAAATTTTCACTCTCTCTCTCCTGGGAACTTAATTGCAAACCTACGAGCCTCCTCTGGTATGACTTCACATCGCAAAATAGCAAGAATATCTATGCTATCTGGCTATTGTCCCAGTAATTACTGCAGTGTTTGTGGGTATACCACAAGGGACAAAATTTTTCTTAGATGTAAGGAACCTACTTGTTCCAACTACTGCCACACAGATTGCATTCCAGAAGAAGAATTTTGTTGCAGCCAAGTTGAAAATTTCAGAAAATTGAAGGATATCCATAATCCTGTGGTATATGTGGATACAAACCTGGAGCTACAGGAGGAAGGTTCAGAAGTCCTACCTCAGGGACTTCTGTCCAAAGATCAAGACTGCCCTCTTGGGCTGTGTTGTAAAGTTGCAGCTAAGATAATCCATCACAGGGAAGCACTTCATGAGCTCCTCAAATCATTAGATAACCTCCAAGCTATAGTAGAAGGCCAGTGCAAGCCTACACCAAGTGACGTAAGCTGCTCAGCTGATGGTGACACTATTGACAAAGACTGGAAGTCCCACACTGAGCTTAACTCAGGGGTAAATAACTGGTGGAATTCTGTCATCGCTAAGGTCCCACAGACTGACAGAGTTCAAAACACTACCTTTGGAAAATCTAACACAATTCCTCTGACCACCACAGAGGGAACAAATCCTCTTCCCAGCAACGAAGGAAGCCTTGGATCTGTTAATTCTCCTACACCTGACATCTCTGCTTCAGCCACTGCCAGAATACTAGACAGTGCACATACCATCTCTGATCCTACACCTGTCAGTACACCTGCTGACATTATTCCAACATCTGGCAGCAGTGCTTCATCAGCAAGTTCTGAGTCAGGAGTTTCTCCACCAGAGATTGGTGCAGTTAATAATCAGGGAACTATCACTTCACCTGATCACCTACTGCGCCAAAGTCCGAACAACAGGGACACATCTGTCAGAACTGCACAGGGGCGTGGTAGAGGACGTGGAGGAGGAAGACATCTACAGTCGTCTCACCTTCCACCGATACAGTCCCTGAGGCAGAACCTGCGGACAAATCAGCAAAACACAAGGTGTGCAACAAATAATAGTCCACCCTCCCAGGCACCTAGACAGTGCTCTCGCTGTCACCGGAAGGGGCACACCAACAACTGCCTGCGAGATACCACGTGCAATTACTGCCACAAGAAAGGACATCAGGAGGACCAGTGTAGGAAGAAAAAGGAACTTGATAGACAGGACCTGTTTAGAGACCTGTTCTCGGAACAAACCAGCAAGATCTTTGAATTGGTGAACACACTCATACATCACCCACTCAGCTATTCCTATCTCAGCCCAGCAGGTGGTATTGTGCCTTATACAAGACCACAAACCTACATCCCTGCAGCTGCCTCAGTGTCCTACTTCTCTCGAGGACAGGCACCTTACATGCCTTACACACCCACCACCTTAAGCTGACTACATCACGAGGAGCCAGTCTATCAGCATCCTGTCGGCCAACATTAGAGGCTTCATTACTAATGTTGGAGAGCTCACACGTAGTTTTGTGAACACTTGACGTCCCAACACGATAGCTGTTATTGAAACATTTTTGGAAGACAGGACTCCAGAAAATTTTGTAAGAATTGCTGGCTACCCCTCATGGATGAAAAGAGACAGGCAAGGGCAAGGAGGAGGTGTTGCTGTGTGCTTCTCTAAAAGTGTACATGCCCAGCACATTGATGTTGCCACCCCTACTCATCTTGAAATGATGTTCTTCAAGCTCTGCATAAACACTAGTACGTACCTCTGTACTAGCATGTGCAATGTACAGACCTCAGTGGCAACATGCAGACCCCATCAACTTTTTAATGGAAAATATGGAATCCCTTCTGCTACAACACAACTGTCAACATATCATAATTGTTGGTGACCTCAACCAACACCTTATACAGAGGGACTTTGATGACCTTCTTGCAGTATTTGACATGAGAAACTTTGTTGATTTCCCTACTCATATCTCTGGCTTCTCCCTTGACCCAGTAGTGAGTGATCTGGCAGAAGGTACAGTCACTTGTCAACCCCTCGGCTACGTTGGATCGTCTGACCACAAGGCTGTTTTTACAACACTTAAGATCCCAACAGAACGATGTGAGGAGTCCACACGCACAACCTGGCTATGGGAAAGAGGTAATTGGCCAGCCCTTTGCTCTGAGCTCGCCACCACCGATTGGAATGCTCTTCTCCAAGGGGATGTTGACAACCAAGTGAAAGCCTTCACTGGACACATCCTTAATCTACAACAAGAACACATTCCTCACCGGCAATATGAAACGAAGCCTACAGATCAGCCTTGGTTTGGCTTTCATTGTAGAGAGACTGCTACTGCTAAGTACAAAGCATGGTGAAGGTATAAGAGACATCCTACCACCTATAATAGGAACTTGCACAGGTAAGCCTGTAGGCATATGGGTGACATTCAAAAGTGGGCCATTGCTAAATGGGAGGTGGACACCAAAAGAAAGCTAGCAACAGGTAGGGTAGGCTCCAAAACCTGGTGGTCCCTGGTCAAGGACAGACAAGGTTATCTGCCTGATGAACTCATTCCACCTCTAAATTGACAGGATGGGACCACCTCTACTAGTAGTCAAGAGAAAGCAGACCTCTTTGCCGAACACTTTGCTACCAAAATGCAAGTTCCTGATCCAGCAAGGGACCCTCTTTGGCTAGCTGCAAGAACTGTGTCAAAACTGTCAGTGGTGACAATAAGGCAGGAGGAGGTGCATTTCCTTCTTAAATCGCTTGACCAAGAAAAGGCTGTGGGCCTAGACAAGTTGAGCCCAAGATTGCTGAGAAGATGTGCAGATCAGCTAGCAGCACCTCTAACTCGCATCTTTCAGCACTGCCTAGTACCGTGTAAATGGCCCTCTCTGTGGAAAAAGGCAAATGTAGTCCCTGTTCACAAAAAGAAGAGCAGAGCAGAAATCAGCAAATACAGACCAATGTCATTCCTGTCAATCATTGGTAAGATCCTTGAGACAATAATCTCAAGACAAATGACAGAGCTTTTTGACTACCACTCACTACTTTGTGACCGCCAATATGGCTTCAGGAAAGGTTACTCTGCTGCTGACCTGTTGTTAAATCTCTCCACTAAGTGGCACCAGTCACTGGATGAATCCAAAGTCAGCTGTGTGGTAGCACTGGACATTGCTGGTGCTTTTGACTGGGTGTGGCACCAAGGTCTCTTAGCAAAACTTCAAGCACTGGGAAATTTAGGCTCTATGCTATGTCTCCTCAGTGATTACCTTCATGGTAGATCTCTAAGGGTAGTTCTCAATGGAACGGAATCAGCAAGACATCCTATTGGGGCAAGTGTTCCACAAGGAAGTGTGCTGGGACCATTGTTATGGAATGTCTACTTCAATGACCTCCATCTTATCCCAGAATCCCATGCATATGTAGACGACTGTACTCTGACATTCACTTATCCAAGAAAAGAAATGCCAGCTGCTCTAAGCTACATCACTCACCAGCTAAGAGCTATATCAGCTTGGGGAAATAGATGGCAAGTAACATTTGCACCTGAGAAAATGCAAATGATGATGGTCTCTAGGCACCATGATGGTAATGCTGGCACAGTAGTAAGGATGAATGGGAGGGTGTTGGCACCTGGGGAAGAAGTTGATATCCTTGGGGTGAAATTTGACTTCAAACAGACCATGAAGAACCATGTTGTAAATCTTGCAAACAAGGTAGCCCGGAAGTTTACAGCACTTCGCCATATCTCGCATCTGCTTGACAGTAGAGGTTTCAAGATTCTGTATGAGGCACAAGTATGCTCACACCTTGAGTATGCTCCACTTTCTTGGTTCCCCCCCCCTCATCTGCGACTGCTTGACAGAGTAGAGAACAGAGCAAGAAGTCTCATCTCTCGCCTGGACCAATCCTGGATAGATCTGTCATTTCAGCAGAGCCTTCAACACAGGAGGAATGTGGGTGGCCTTACTGTTATGTACAAGGCCAATATTGTCAAAGTACCACACTTGGATCCACTTCGAGGACAGAGTGAAACAAGCTTTTATGCCACAAGACGGCAGAAAGCAGCAACTTCACTCTGGCTGTACCCTTCTCCAGAACATCATTCCATCTGAGATTATATATACCCAGGATGACTCGAGTATGGAACACATTAGTACAGCATAACGATGTCAATGAGATAAAGTCAGCTGATCAAATGAAAATGCTGGCCCACAGATGGCTCCAACTTCATCCTGTTCCCTACTTGTTGTCTCGTAACAATAAAAATGCTTTCAAATGAGCTGAAGTAGGTAACAGCTCTTTTTTTTTTTTTTTTTTTTTCAACAAGTCGGCCATCTCCCACCGAGGCAGGGTGACCCAAAAAAGAAAGAAAATCCCCAAAAAGAAAATACTTTCATCATCATTCAACACTTTCACCACACTCACACATTATCACTGTTTTTTGCAGAGGTGCTCAAAATACAACAGTCTAGAAGCATACACATATAAAGATACACAACATATCCCTCCAAACTGCCAATATCCCAAACCCCTCCTTTAAAGTGCAGGCATTGTACTTCCCATTTCCAGGACTCAAGTCCGACTATATGAAAATAACCGGTTTCCCTGAATCCCTTCACTAAATATTACCCTGCTCACACTCCAACAGATCGTCAGGTCCCAAGTACCATTCGTCTCCATTCACTCCTATCTAACACGCTCACGCACGCTTGCTGGAAGTCCAAGCCCCTCGCCCACAAAACCTCCTTTACCCCCTCTCTCCAACCCTTTCGAGGACGACCCCTACCCCGCCTTCCTTCCCCTATAGATTTATATGCTTTCCATGTCATTCTACTTTGATCCATTCTCTCTAAATGACCAAACCACCTCAACAACCCCTCTTCTGCTTGTCAATAAAGTTAGGAATCCTTAACCTGTAAATAGCTTGTCAATAAAGCCAGGGATCCTTAACCTTGTCAAACCCTGTGCCATGTCAATGTTTAAAATTGATGTTTTCAAGCTATTAAGTTATCATGTGCAAAAACAACATAATCAATTATACTAGAGCCCATGACCCTGGAGCAACGTAGAAGGGATATGCTCATAACACACAAAATACTAACAGTCACAGCCAAAGTAGATAAGGACAGATTATTTACAAGAGGAGGATCCAGGAGGACACATGAATTAAAAATGCATTTCCAAATGAGCTAAACAATGACAAACAAATGTAAGTCAACATCATGACTCATGAAATCGTAATAACACGGCTGCAGACAAACCACGGTACAGGTGGGACTCGAACTCACGGCAAGTGAGTTGTAAAACTCACTTGCCAAGAGTTTGAGCCCCATCCATACCATGGTTTAAATATAATAGAGGAAATTCATGTCAATCAATCTAATAGTTAACTACACCTGTTTCTCTATAGCAAACTCCAAGGACAAACTTAGCTAACCTGTCTGGAGAGTAGTAGATGCAAGTTTGCCTTAGGATTTGCTTGGAGTTTGACACCACCATCGATGGACTGGGAGCTATCTGCTGGTACCGATGAGAGCTCAATGTCAATCTCATCCTGTAAAACAAAATATAATGTTTGTATGGACCAAAATATTTTATAGCAAGAATAATGTCATGAGACATTTCCAGGAAACATTTTATTACACATTAATTATTTAATCTACAATTTCTGTGCAAAGATATGCCTCATTTAGTGTAGGTAAATTCCTTGAGTAATATAATATAAATACTACAAGGATGATGCTAATCACACGTAATAAAAATTTTTTAATAATTATCCACAATGCTTCAAAACTGAGGCACAACCTTTGTGGAACCTAAGAAAATTATGTCATACAAAGCTGCAAATTTACAAGGTACAATGAATATATATATATATATATTAGACACAAGTGAACAGAGACAGTTGGTTTTTAAGGGTAATGCAATTAAAGGGTTAGCAAGGCCCCTTTAAAAAAAAAGGGATCAAAAAGAAACCAGTTTTCCCAAAACTTAACCCTGGATTTGGGAAAAGGGCAGTACCTGCACTCAAAGGGAAGGGTTGGGATTTTATAGTGGAGGGAATCTGAAAGCAGTGTCACCCAACCCCCCAGGAAAAAAGTGACGAATAAATGATGATGGTTTTTTCTTTTTTGAGTCCCCCCCTTTGGGCTGGGAATGTCAAAAAAAAAAAATTCCCCAACATCTTCAATTGTCACTTTTTCAAAAAGGTTGCTGCTCACAAGCAGATTACCCTCCAACTGATATTCCTACCCCTCCTTAGAGTGCGGCACTGAAAAAAAAAAAAAATTCAAGATTAAATCCAGAAACTTTTTTTTCCCCTGTCTATTTGTCTTGTTGTTTTTGATCTTTAATCACTGAAACTTTGGTTTCGTGGTTTCACTTTTATTTTGTGGTTTTCAATGCTAATTTTAAATCAATTTTCTTGAGTGAAAATCTTTTCCCAATGAAGGGTTTTTAAAAACAACCCCAGTTTCTTGATACTATCTATGGCCTGGTATGGACGGGCCAGGGGGCATTGACCCCCCGGCCCAGGGGTCAAGGGCAGGGTTTTATACTTTTCACCCCGTGTACCAAAATCCTGAGATCATTTCACAACAACAATAGATAACATTTTGTTATTTACACACTGTAGCATGTAAAAGCCAGCTGCTCTCGGTAAATAACAGACCCCACACATTTCCCCCTTTTTCCCCGCAACCAACACTAAACTTCCCCCCCCCCTTTTCCCCTTCTACCAAGCCCTTCCCCTTTCCTTTCTGGCTAAAAACCTCACCCCATCCTTCCCTGGTAAAAAGTGCAACTGAATTCAGTTTTACCTTCCTCACTCATCAGATAAGAACTGCAAAAAAAAGTAAAAAACACAAGGTGGGAAAGCAAGTTCAGTGTGGTACAAAAAATGCAGATGTTGAAAGGACATTACCCAAAGAAACCACAGACACTCAGAAATACAGACAAAGCTGACAGAAAATCAAACACCATTTTCCAAAGGATATTAAGTCTTAGAAAAAACAAAGGAATGGCTGTTTAAAAAAAAATTAAATTAAATTTTGAAGAGGTGAGAAAATGATATGCAAAAAGCAAATGACTTCACAGAGGGCTCTTTAAGGGGGGGGTGGTGTAGTGTTGCGTGAATACAACCCCCCACCTAACAATAGGGACCATAAGGAAAATAAAAACTAACAAAGAATGACGACATGGAAGGCAAAGAGTTCAAAAAGGCTAAAAAAGCAAATTTATCATGGGTGATTTAACCCAAGAAAAAAGACTGGCATAACGGGACCTACATGGGGGGATAAAATTGATGGAGGGGGTTTAGAGAAACTTCTGGCAGCACTTAAGCACATGAAAAAGGAGGGAGATGAAAAGTCGCGGACTGGGCCTAGTGTTTGCCATAGGTTCATTGACATAGTTGAAACAAATTTAGCGATCGCTAGTGTCATGTAGTCCTGGACTTCAAAAAACCTAGTGGAATTAAGGAAGGGGGAAAAAACATGGGTGAAATTGTGAAAGCCAGACTTTAAAAGGGGAAACTTCTGAGGGATTAAGAGACTTCCTAAGGGTTTGGATTGGGACGGGGATGGGTATTAGGACAAGTGCTGTTTCTGGTTTATATGAAAAAAAGTTTCAAAATGAAAATGCACAATTGCAACATCCCCATTCTTTAAAAGGGTGGGGTGTGTGTTTTTTTACCTCTTATCCACTTTGTTTCAAGAGCTGGTAAAGGGTCATTGCTTTTCCTTAATACTTGCAAAGACAGAAATTGGCTCTTTCTGCAGCTCAGCCCAGCTTATTCAGCTGTGACCCGGGAAGCAAAAATTTTGTGAAAAATTCTGACTGGGGGTACCTAAAAAAACAGTGAGAAAAGTGTTACTAAATTTTAAATTTATTAAATTTTTTCCTACTCTGAAGATTTTCTCTTTTCTCAGGGAATAGAGGGGAAACAAACCAGACAAATCGTCTTAAAACTAGGCAGCTTCTAACCCCCAGTTTGATAGTCTTTGATTTGCTACTACCCTCAAATCTTGGCTGTTCCTAAAATGTTTTAATCCGAAAAAAATATCTCCCCTGGGGCAACATTCCCCCTCTTTTTAATAGTTACCATATATCACTTATTTTTTTGTTTTTACCCCCGGGATTAATCGTAGCGAATATATTATTTCGAATAAGAAAATTTTTTTTCTCAAAATATTGGCCGGTGAACGTCACTAAAATCAATATAAGTCATTCTCCGTAACGTGTCCACGTGGCTTGAGGCCCCCCGACACTCCATGTCAGCCTTTGGATTGTTTCAAGTCAGTGAGGACGCCCCATGCTTAGTACGAAAATTTTGTATTTTTCCATTTTTTTTTTGTGCTTGTAACCGTAAATACTTTAAAAAATGGTGAAAAGGTGACATTAAAAAAATATCAAAGATGGTTGACAAAAGCCCACTACTTTATAGTATGCTCCTATTAGTGACAAATTTTTTTAAAACGACGTAGTTTTAGGAATGAAACTCTATCTTAAGTGAGGAGAGGCTGTATATATAGACTGATACATTATTTTGTTGGTGTAGGTTAATGAAGGTATCAGTAGTATAAAAAGGACGGCTCACTGAAGGAGTTTTCATATCTTTAAAAATTTTTTAACCCCTTTGACTTTTTCAGGCCCCCCTTTTCTGAAATGTCATTCTATGTACTAAATTTTTGAAAAAAAAAAAATTTTTTTTTTTTTATGAAATGATAGGAATTTTTTTCCCGATGGTAATACACCAAAATTTGAAATTTGGTCAAAAACTCGTGGAATTATGCCCCCGCGAATTAGGGGTCTCGGCGAAATATTATTATCGCGATTTCGCCGACTTTGACCCCTATTTTCACCCAAATTCCATTTCCAGTTGACCAAACTTAGCTTTTCTTTAGAACTCCATTTTGTCTATCGCTGAGTCAAAAACTTCCCATTTATAATTTGGACTCCCCAAAATATGGTGGTCAGAAATTGGCAATTTGGGCCCAATTTACGCAAAATAAAAAAATGCCAATTTAAAAAATGGGTCCAGAATAAAAAAGGGTAACATTCGGGCACAAATAACAATGTTTGGGTTTCATTAGTCACTTCTCAGGCCTCTTATATTATTTTTTGCTTTTATTTTTTTTTTTATTCATACAAAAAATACAAAATTTACTGTTATGCAGACGACTGATTTTTGTAAAAATGTAAAAATAATATCAGTGCACTGAGAAAGAATAAAAAGACCCCCCAGTTGACTGTATTGGAGGGGTGGGTGTGATTTATTTACTTTTAAAATTGGGTTTTTAAAAAAATAGAACATTTCCGCTTTGAGTCAGTTTAAAGTGTTTTATGAAAAGTAATGAAAACATCTCTTTTCTGTAATATGTTTTCCATTTTATCCCTAAGACCTGAAAAACGCAATACAACGATAAATACTATACAAAATACACCTAAAATCGGGTTTTATTCCAAAAAACGATCAGTTTTTCTTTTCTTTAAAGCAATGTGTGCGGGTTTTTTTTTATGTGGTGTACACTGACCCACAGACCCATTCTCCACATTGTGGCCTACCGTTTCTCCCCTTTTTTAAACCCGCTGAATTTTTGGTTATATATGTCAGAAACTTTGGCTGAAAGAGTATTTTCGTCGAAAACGTCAAAGGGTTTTTTTGAGAAATTTATTATTTTTGGTCTTTTCAAAGACAAATCCCTCTGCAAATGAGTTTTTACTCCTTTTTGTTGATCAAACAGCAAACACCAAATTAAAAAATTAGGTTTTTCTTCTTGTTTTACAAAAATGCCCTAATTTAAAATTCCATCCATGCAATATGTGGTTGCAAAACACAATGTTTTTAATATGCTAACTGTTTAGGGCCCTGACAAGCCTAGTATGATCCCAAGATCTGGAACATGTTACAGAATAAAGGGGGGTCCCCTGTTCCCAAATTTATTTTTGAAAGAGCAACTGTAATAACCCCCCGGAAATTTGAAGACCACTTTAATAAAAAAAGGAGAAAAATGTCTCTCCCCAATTAACCCTTTATTTTAGAGTTTTACCCTTAGGCATAATACCCATTCTTTCATAACAAAAAAAAAAAATGTGTTTAATACCAGTTTGTCTTTACTAAAAGGGAGTGAATACATGTTGATCCAGTAATGTGGCCCATGTGGCCCCAGTTCTGGGAGCGATGATGCCCGGGAGCGATCTTTAATCGGACCCTGCTCTATGGAATCCCTGCAGAAAGTCAAGTAATGGAAAAGAGAAAAAAGAAATCATTAGATATTTTCTCAAAATAGCTAAAACATTTAAAAGGAACCTTTAAATTTTTTTTTTTTTTCAAACAAGTCGGTCGTCTCCCACCAGGGGGGTGCCCCAAAAAAAAAGAAAAAAAAACCCCCAAAAAAGAAAATCTTTCATCATCATTAAACACTTTCACCACCTCACACATTACACTGCTTTTGCAGAAGGTGCCAGAATACAACAGTTTAAAAGCTTTTCGTATAAAGATACACAACATATCCCCCAAAACAACAATACCCCAAACCCCCCTTTTTAAAGGAGGCATTGACAGTGGACCCCCCATACCGGAGCCTTGCATAACGGCAATCCGATCCCGGCGCCTTGCATAACGGCAACCCGCTTCCGGACGCTTTGATCGAAAAAAATTTTCCCTCGCATCCCCCCAAAAACCCGTCAGCGCCCTTCGTCCGAGACGTTTTAAATGTGCGGCCTACCACGCTAAAATGTTCCCCCCGGGGGCATTTTAAACCAGCAGCGTCCCGGTAACACCAAGCTTTACAATGGGAAACATTTGTATTATTACAGTTTTTTTTGGTATTTTTTTCGGGAAAAATAAGTACCAGGGGCCCCCAAAAAAGCTTCTAGTCCCCAACCCTACAGCAAAAAGGGTGAAAATTTATAGGAGAAAAAAAAAGATCATTTAAGTATGAAAGTGGGGGCGGTCTCCGACGGCCGGGTTTGATAAAAAACCCCAATCACCATCGCACTATTGGTGGACAGCGCGGGCTGCGTACCACGTCAGTGCTGCTGCACTGTCAGCTGCTGCTGCACTGTAGTGCTGCTGCTGTACCCCCGTCAGCTGCTCTGCTGCTGTAGTCCCGTTGTGCTGCTGTAGCATCGTCTGTGTGCGTGCATCGTTGTTGTGCTGTAGCATCGGCTTTTGCGCTGTACCACCGTCAGCTCTGTGCTGCTGTGCATGTTGCTGCGCTGTAGCTTTTTCCTGCGCTGCGTAACATCGTCTGCTGCTGCTGTAGAATCGTCGCTGCTGCTGTAGATCGCTGTTTGCTGTGCTGTAGTACTGTTGCTGCTGCTGTACTCGTTGCTGCTGCTGTAACACGTCAGTTGCTGTGAGAAACGTCTCTGCTGCGTAGCATCGTCTTTTGCTGCTGTACTCCCGTCAGCTGCTGCTGTGCTGTAGCACCGTTGTTGGGTGGCTTATTGAAATCCCAAGGAAACAATTAACCCCAGGGGGTTTTGCCCCCAGGATAGCCCAAAAAAGTCGTGTCTCAAAAGACTGTCTAATTATTTCCATTGGGGTCCTTAATCTTGTTCCCAGGATGCAACCCCACCGTCGACAACCCCCGGTAAACAGGGAAAATGCCTGGAACAGTGCTAAATTTTGGGAATTTTAGAGCCAGCAAAGGTTGGTTGAGAGATTTAAAATCGTAGTGCATACACAGTGTGAAAAGGGCCCGTTCTGGAAGAAATCCCAACAGGACCTACATACTCAGGGAAAAGGCACTCCAGGACACAGTGTCTCACAGTCATTGCTGATTTAATAAAGGAAGTGTCTTTATTCTTCATTTAGTAGAGTAGTACATGCACAATTATTTGTGCATGTACTACCTATATTGTGCATGTTCCTCTCTTTGTGTGTAGGAAAATGTAATTTTCATGGGGTAAAATTTTTTTTTTCATATTTTTTGGGTGTCTTTCAGGATTAATTTGATTTCCTTTTATTTCTTATGGGAAAATTTTCATTCGCCCCCCGAACATTGCAAAACACCCAGCCCTCTTCCGGATTAAGGTCGCTATGCGGGGGTCCATGTATTCCCCTTTCCCGGCTCAAGTCCGACTATATAAAAAATAACCTTTTCCCCTAAATTTTTTTTTTTTCTTTTTTTTTTCAAAAAGTCGGCCGTCCCCCACCGGGGCAGGGTGACCCCAAAAAAAAAAGAAAGAAAACCCCCAAAAAAGGGAAAAATATTTTCACTCATTCAACACTTTCACCAACTCGACATTATAGTTTTTGCAGGGGTGTCAATAAAAAACGTTTAGAAAAAAACACATATAAGTACACAACAT
Organism: Cherax quadricarinatus; assembly: GCF_026875155.1. Lineage (NCBI taxonomy): Eukaryota > Metazoa > Arthropoda > Malacostraca > Decapoda > Parastacidae > Cherax > Cherax quadricarinatus. The sequence goes on along the minus strand of NC_069413.1, from coordinate 68,528,108 downwards.
ATCCCTCCAAATGCCAATATCCCAAACCCCCCCTTTAAAAAGTGCAGGCATTGTACTTCCCATTTCCAGGATCAAGTCCGCTATATAAAATAAGGGGTTTTCCCTGAACCCTTCACTAAACTTACCCTGCCCCACTCCAACAGATCGCAGGCCCCAAATACCATTCGTTCCACACTCCTATCTAACACGCCACGCACGCTTGCTGGAAGCCAAACCCCCTTTGCCCAAAACCTCCTTTCCCCCCTCCCCCAACTTTTTTTGGGGGACGCCCCCTACCCCCCTTTCCCTTCCCCCTATAGATTTAATGCTTTTCCATGTCTTTTCTATTTTGATCCATTTCTCTAAATGCCCAAACCCCCTCAAAAACCCCCTCTTCTCCCCTTGACTAATACTTTTATTAACTCCACACCTTTTTAATTTCCACACTCTAAATTTTTTTGCATATATTTACACCACAATTCCCTTAAAACAGGACATCTCATTGCCCCCAATCGTCTCCACGCTGCTGCATTTACCCCCAAGCTTCCACCCTTTAAAAGGTTTTGGGTACTACATACTTTCATACACCCCTTCTTTCCCTCCATAGAAATGTTTTTTGACTCCCAATACCTCAACGCCCCACTACCTTTTTCCCTCTAAATTTCTATGATTAACCTCACCCTTCATAAATCCATCCCCCCAACCGTCAACCCCCAAGTATCTAAAAACATTCATTCCCCATACTCCCCTCCCCCAATTGATATCCGATTTTTTTTTTTTTTTATTTTTATTATCACATGGGATTCCCCCCAAGGGGGGCGGGCCCGAAAAAACAAAACTTTCACCATCATTCAATCCTAGTCTTGCCGAAGGGTGCTTTACCTAAGTTTTTAAATGCAACATTAACACCCCCCTTCGAGTGCGCACTGTACTTCCCACTCCAGGACTCAAGTCCGGCCTCCCCTTTTTCCTAAACCCCTTCAAAAGTTCCCCTGCTCCCCACCCAAACGCCGTCAAGTTTTAAAAAACCTTTTGTCTCCATTCACTCCTATAAAAACACGCTCACGCATCCCTGCTGGAAGCCCAACCCCTCGCAAAAAAAACCTCCTTTACCCCTCCCCCCCAACCCTTTTCCCTAGGCCGCCCCCACCCCCCTTTCCCCTTCCCACTACAACTGATAACTCCGAATTATTCGTTTCGCTCCTTTCCCCACATGTCCGAACCCCCTAAAAACCCCTTTCCTCACCCCTCGGGACAACATTTTTGGAATCCCGACCCCCCTCCAACTTCCAAATACAAATTCTCTGCTTTAATTTACAACACATTGCTCTCGACAGAATTCCACTCCCTCCAGCCTTCTCCCGCTACAACATTCATCACCCAGCTTCACACCCTAAAGAGCTTTGGTAAAACTATACTCTATACATTCCCCTCTTTGCCTAAAGGACAAAGTTTTTTGTCCCCACAGACCCCAAAGTGACCCTCACCCTTTTCCCCACATAAATTCTATGATTCCCCTCATTTTCATAGACCCCATCCGCTGACCGTCACTCCAATATCTGAAACATTCCCCCCCCCTTCCCTTCTCTCCTCCAATCTGATACCCAATTTTTCATCACCTAATTTTTTTTGTTTCCTCATAACCTTCCTTTTTCCCCGTATTCACTTTCAATTTTCTTTTTTTGCAACCCTACCAAATTCTCCACCAATCTCCAACTTCCTTCAGAATTTCCCCCCAAAGAGCACAGGTCATAAGCAAAGCCAACTGTGACAACTCCCACTTTATGTGTGATTCTTATTTTTAATCCCGCCTCTTCCCCAAGACCTCGCATTTATTCTCTTACAACCCCTTTCATAAATATATTAAAAAACCCACGGTGACATCAACATCCTTGTCTAAGGCCTATTTTTAAAGGGAAATAATTTCCCCTTTCCTTCAACTAAAACTTGGGCCTCACTACCTGAAAAAATTTTTCTGCTTTCAGAAAACCTACCTCCTACACCAAAACCCCTGCAACATCTCCCACATTGCCCCCCATCCCCCCTGCAGACGCCCTTTTCCAAATCCAAAAATGCACAACCTCTTTGCCTTATTAAATACTGTTACTTATATGTTTCACTGTAAACCCCTGGTCCACACCCCCCCTACCTTTCCTAAAGCCTCCTTGTTCATTGCTATCCTATTCCCCGTCTTACTTTTTAATTCTTTCAATAAAAACTCTACCATACATTTGCCGGGTATACTCAAAGACTTACCCCCTAAATTTTTGCACTTTTTTTTACCCCCCTTTGCCTTTAACAAAAACTATGCATGCCTCTGAAAAATCCAGGTACCTTTACCCTCTTCCTACTTTTTTTAAAAATAATTGCACCAACCCCCCAAAACTTTCCCCCCTGTTTTTAAATTTCTATCTTTATCCATCAACCCGGCTCCCTTACCCCTTTCATTTTACCTCTGCCTCACGAACTTCCCCCACCTCAAAACGGGCCCTTTCCTCACCCCTAAAAGTGTTTTCCCCTTGCCTAAAACCAAATCACAGCTTCCTATTTTCATAACATTTAACAATTCCCAAAATTTCCCTCATTTTCCCAATCCCTCAACTCTCCATTTAAAAATTTCCCTCCCCCTTTTTTTAAACTGACAAATCCATTTGTTCTCTATGTTCTTAACTTGTTTATCCACTCCAAAATTTTTTCTTTTTTTCAAAAAAATTTGTTGTAACATTCCCCCACTCTCTTTTGCTTTTTTTTACATTGCTTCCCCCATCTCTAACCTCTCTCTTTTTCTCCATATACCTTCCCTCCTTGCATCACTTCTACTTTTAAAAAACTTCTCATAGCTAATTTTTCTCCCTTACTACTCCTTCACACTCTTTCCACCAATGCTCCTTTCCCTCCCGCCCCCACTTTCCTGAACCACAAAATTTGCTGAACACCTTTAAATTAAATTTTTTTAAAACCCCCCCATACCCCTTCGACCCCAGCCTAGTCTATTTGCCATTATCCTCCAAAATGTTTTTATCTTACCCTAACTGCCCCCTCTTTTAGTTTATAAAACCTTTACCTCCTTTTTCCCTATGCTTCTATTCTCCCTTTTATCCCCCTTACCCTTTTACCTGTGTACTCAATGAAAGTGATCTGATATACTGGGCCCCTCTTAAACATGTACATCCCGAAGTCTACTCACAGTCTTTTTCTCCAATAAAAATCCCAAAAAAACACTGTCATTTCGCCCTACATCTATTTGATACTTTTTTATCCTCTTTTTCTTAAAAAAATTTTATTACCTATAACTAAACCCCTTTCTATACAAAATTTTAACAAAGGGTCCCTTACATTTACACCTGGCACCCCCAAATTTCCCACCACCCTCCTAAAGTTTCTCCTACTTTACTTTAGTCCCCCCCCACAATTACTCTCTCACATCTCCAAAATCTCTCTCTTCCTCTGCATTTCCCCTTTCTCCGGTGTTTCACACTTATTTTGCCCCCCTTCTCGCATCCCAAACCCTTTCTTTTAAACCACATAATTTGAATTTACAATTATTTTTCTTTTCTCCTTCCATAACTGATCATTCAACTTACGCTACCCCTTCCTTTTCTCTAACCTCTCAGATACACCAGATTTAATCCCATTTATTCCCCCCCACCGAAACTCCCCTACCCCCCTTTGTTTTTTTTCGCTTAGGGGCCCGGACATCCAACTTCTTTCTTCTAACATCAGCAATCATCTGTTTCTTGTTTATCAAACATTTGATACCCTCAACCCTTTTTCTTTTCTATGTCACTTTCAACTTTTTACCTTTACACACATTCTAAAACATCCCCTAACCTTTTCAATTTTTTTTAGAAACTCCCAAAGCACAGTATCTCAACAAAAAGTAACTGTGTCAATTCCCATTTGAATTGATTCCCCCTAATTTATCCCACCCCTTCCCGAACACCCTAGCTTTACTTTTTTTACAACCCATCTATAAAAATATTAAACAACCATGGGGACATTACACATCCCTGTCTAAGACACTTTTACCGGGAAGTAGTTCCTTCTTCTACACACCCAACCTGGCCTCATATCCCCTTTTAAAAACCTTTACGCATTTAGTAACTTACCCCCTATCCATATACTGCAACATCTGCCCCAAATTTCCCTCTAACCACTATCATATGCCTTTTTTTTTTTTAAAACCTAAAAGCAAAAAAAACTTCCTACCCTTTTCTAAATACTGTTCACATATATCTTCAAAGTAAAAACTTGATCTACACATCCCCTACCCACTCTGAAGCCTCCTTTTCTCGCAATTCTACATTCGCTTACCTCTAATTTTCAAATTTTAACCTACCATTTTTTTTTCCTGGTATATCAGTAAACTTATTCCTTATAAATTTTTTAAAAACTCTTTTGTCCCCCTTTCCCTTTTTAAGGGACTAACATGCTCTCCCCAAAAACCCCAGGTACCTTCCCCTCTTTCATACATTTATTAAACAAAAATACCAACCCCTCCAACACTATCCCCCCCCTTTTTAACATTTTGTCATGATCCATCAGTTTTCCCGCTGCTTTACCCCCTTTCATTCTCGTAATGCCCCACGTACCTCACCAACTTTCATTTTTTCTTCTTCATCCTAAAAGGGGTATACCTCCCTGGCCAGTGCATGAAATTACCGCCTCCCTTTCTTCCCCAACATTTAAAATTTTCCTCAAAAAATTCTCGCCATCTACCTAATACCTCCCCCTCCCCCCTACTAATCCCCCACTCTGTTTTTAATGACAAATCCATACTTTCCCTAGGGTTTTTTAAATTGTTTAATCACTCCAAAATTTTTTTTATTTTCATTAAAAATTTTTTGACAGTGCCTCTCCCACTCTTTCATCTGCTCTCCTTTTTTCCTCTCTCACACTTCCCCTTACCTTTCTTTACTTCCCTATACTCGCTCTTCTTTAAAAATTTATTCGAAAAAAACCCCTCGTAAGCTACCTTTTTCTCTTTTTCACACCTTTACTTCATATTCCCCAATCCTCCTCTTCTCCTGCCCCCACCCTCCCATACCACAAACTTCTGCCCCACATTCTAATACTGCGTTTTTTTAAAAAATATTCCCAACCCCCTTCAACCCCCCCCCCTTTTCTCATCTTTTCACTAGCCCCCCTTTCTGCCAATAGTCGCTTTATCTCGCCCGAACTTTTCCTCCCTTTGTTTTTTCACTTCACCTCCCCCTTACTTTTTTTTTGCCCCCTTTCCCCCTTTTCCATCAACCCCTTTTCTCTAATGTGCTAAACAAAATAATGATCCCATGTATCAGTTGCCCCTCTTAAACTGTACATCCCGGGGCCTACCCCTCAACCTTTTTTGCCACCAATAAAATCTAACAAACTACTTTCATTACGTGCTCTTACCTTGTATATTTATTTATCCTCTTTTTTTATAAAATGTATTACTTATTTCCCAAAATTTTTTTCTACACATAGCTCAATTAAAGGCTCCCCCATTTCATTTACCCCCGGCACCCCAATTTTTCCTACTCTCCCCCATAACATTTTTTCCCCTTTTGCATTGAAATCCCCAACCACCATTACTCCACCTTGATTCAAAACTCCCCACGCATTCACCAACATTTCCCCGAATCTTCCTCCCTCTACATTCTCTCTTCTCCCGGTGCATAAACGCTTTTTTAAACCACTTTTCCATCCAATCTTTACTTTACTCCAATAATCCCTTTAATTTATAATTTTTGTCCCCCTTTTCCCCCTAGCTTTTCCCTTTAACTTAAATTTCTACTCCTTCTTTGCTCTGTCTATTTGAAAAACCCCGACCTAATCCCATTTTTTCCTCTCCATTGAAACTTTCCACCCCCCTTCAGCTTTGTTTCACTTAAAGCCAGGCATCCAAATTTCTTTCTTCATAAACATCCACAAACATCTCTTTTTTTATTATTTGCACAACATCCATGCACATTCAACTTCCCCCCTTTGACAAATTTTTTTCTTCTTATTCTTTTTAGTAATCTTTACAGGAAAAAGGGGGGTTCGCCCCTTGTTCCTGGCATTTTAGTTTTTCTTTTTCACACGCTGGCTTAGGGGAAAGATTTTATTCCACTTCCCAGGATATAAAAGGAAAAATAAAAAGACCCAAAAAATATTAAGATAAAATCAAAAAAACTCAGATGAGTGTGTAAAATAAAGTGTGCATGTACGGTAGTTGAATAGTGTAACAAAATAGCAAAACGTTCCTGAATTTGCATATTTATGAGACGACAAAGAACCAGCAAACTACCATCGTGTAAAACAATTAAGGGTTTCGTTTTACACTCATTGGCAGGACGGGAGTACCTCCTGGGTGGTTCTGTCTACCCAAACCCATACCTATTAATACAGTTGCAAAATTCCCTAAATTCTTCTCCAGGGAACTGAAATGGCTAAAAAAAATACAAAAAAATTTAAAAAAGCATAAAATGCAGTATTTTCTAGTGAATCATTAACAGAGAAACTTTTTTTTGATCGCTTTTCCCGTATCAACCCCTAAAAGCCAACTTTTCCCACTTATAACCCCCCCAATGGTAATTTTCAAAAAGAGATAGTACAAAGGGGAAAAGGAAAAGAGGACAATGATCCACAAACAGGTTCCTATTTATAACTTTATTTCCCCCACAAGGGTAAAATATTCCCATAAAACTAAGCCCCCCCAAAACCCCCAAAGGATGTGTGCCCAGGGTTTACTGGGGCTCCAAAAGCCCCCCTGTCAACCTAGACAGCCTCTCCTACCATGATTCTTGCCTAAAACCCTGACATTTTCTGCTGCCAGTGAGAGTCCTTCCCCCATAGCTGCCATATTATAGACACAGAACACAGCAAAATTCACCCAACCTAGATGCCTCATACAAATATAAGCAATTTTATTAGGTATAAATGTAAAACTCCTCAACAGGGAAAAACAAAAATCTTTTGTAAAAACCAATGCAGTCTACAGTGCCTGCAAAAATAATCCGGGGCCTCCCCTTTTTTTACATAAAAATTTTAAAAAAGCACATTAAGCATTTAATGTAACTCTGTTTATCTGGAAAAGTATCTTAGTGAAATGGGTTGTTTTTGTATTTCACTAAGTTTTTGGGGTGTGAAACCCAAATGACACAAAAAATGATGGTTTTAAAGGAAACTGAATGCAGTTTTTTTAATGCTTTTTCTTCAGACTTCCAAAAAAAATTTGCTGCAGGCCATTTTTTTAAAAAAAAAATATTTTTTTTTCTGAAAAGGGAAAGAATCTTTTCTGAAAGGAAAAAGACACGAAAGTATGAATTTTTTAGGATAATTTTCAGAATTAAAAAAGGCAATTTTTCCCCCAAATTTTACTCTTTTTTTCAGCCCCAAATTTTATTGTTCCATTTGACAAATTTTTTTAATATTTTGCAAAAATGCCTTCCATTGAAAAAATTACAGCTACTTATAAAATGCACAAAGTCGTAATTTGGAAATTTTTCACAAAAATTTAAAAAAAAACCAGTTAAAAACCCTTTTCCCCTGGCAGTTCTAAAATTTTTCAGTTGCAAGCCATGTTGGTGCCCTATATTACGCCAAAATTCTGCGCTTCCCGTCTTGCAGAGATGGGTCTGAGTGGTTTGTGTGCGTATAAAAAAAAAACCTGCAGCACAAGTGCATAAAGGAAAAAAAACCTCCCACCCTGTTTTTGGTTTAAAAAAAACCGAGTTTGCAGTGTATTTTCATATGGTATTTATGACATTTCGTTTTCTTGGCCATTTGTAGAAAGGAAGATATATTCAGAAATAGAGATGGTTGAATGGGTTTACGAACTAAAAGTACCTTTAAATTGAGCTCAAATAGCAGAAATGTTCATTTTTTTTCCATGTTCAAGAGTAAACAATTTTATGTCAAAATGGTGAGTTTAACATGTTTCAAAAATGCGCTGATTTATTTATACCCTTTTTTTATAAACATAGTTGCATAAATAAAAATCTTCTATTCTTTGTGTGAAAAAAAAATTCAAAATGGAAAGGGGTGGACCCGGGGATGTGACAAAGAACAAGAAAATGTTTTTTGTGCTAGGAATGTTTCACGTTAATTTTGGGCCCTATTTTGAAATTGGCCCTTATTGGAAATTTTGTATGAAATTTGGCCAATTACCAATGTTGATCCTTTATTGGGGAGTTGAATCGGTAAAATGGGTGGTTTCTTGTAAATCAATAGAACAAATGGAGTTTTAGCGAAAAGCTATGATTTTTAAAGACTGGGAAAAATGAAATTAGCCGAAAATAGGGTAAAAATGGGCGAAAATTTCCAATGCATAAAAATCGCCCAGGTCGCTAACTTTGCGAGGATTTTAATTCCCAAAATTTTCCATCAAATTTGTATTTTGGTGTAATACATTGGGAAAAGATTCTTATCTTTCATAATATTTTTTTTTTTTTTTTTGGGAAAAATTTTTCAAAACGAGAGCAAGGGTTTGTGGCTGGGGGCTCAAAGCGAAAGGGTTAAAAATATTTATGGCACTAAAACAAAATTTTTCCCTTTTTTTTTTTAAACACATCCCCCGGCCTTCCTATATTAACTTTCCCTTCATTTTGAAATTTAAAAACAAAAATAAAGAATGCTCTGTTTTTTAGAGAAAACAACCAGGAAAAGAATGGTCAAAATTTTGGTAAAACAAAAATTGAATAAGACCGGGGGCCCTACAGGGAGGCCTTACCAGTCCCAGGAAAAATTTGGGAAAAAATTTAAAATTTTTTTATACTTTGGCCCAAATTTCAAGCTACTTCCAGTCCCGAAACCCAAAGAAAAAATCTTTCTTTCAGTATTTCTGTAGCAGCCTTACTGGGCTGCACAGACAGCCTTGCGTCTGCCAGCTTGTTTTATTTTGCATCACTAAGGTCTGCCCTCTAGGCCGCTCCCCGGCTGTGGGAAAAACTGGTCCCCCCACTCTCCCCCGCACACAGGGCCTAGCAGCAAAAAAAAAGGCCTTTAGTCCTCCCCTCGTGGCATGGCCCCACCCGGCCCTGGGGACAAAACACAAACGTGTACCCACCCCGACTTTTCAAATAAAATAAGAAGCCTCCCAAGACTACCCTTCACTCCCCCCCTACCACTACACCAATAAACTGTTTATTACGTCTTAATTCATTAAATGTACCAAAAAACAGACAATAAAAATATAAAACCATTGTAGAAAAAAACCCCGGGTTTTTATTTTTAACCCAAAAACAAGGGCATGATCCCCATGGAGCAGGACTTTTTTTCTGTGCACATCATTACACAGTCCCATTTTCTCATTTCCAGGCCAAAAAATTTTTCCCTCAGCTTTTCTGGGGCCCAACAACAGTTTTAGGGACAGCCATGAAAGGGGTTTAAAAAATTATGCATTGTGGCTAAAGGGAACGTAAATATGATTTAAAACATTGGGGTCTGAATAAAAACTTTTCCTCTGTTTTTTTTACCCACCTTCCCCCCAGGCAAAATTAACAGCACACCCGAATCTATAGCTTTTTTTTTTTTTTTTTAAAATCGTCGTCTCCCACCAGGGGGAGGGTGATCCAAAAAAAAAAGAAAATCCCAAAAAGAAAATACTTTTCATCATTCAAAACTTTCACCTCACCAAATAACATGTTTTTGCAAGGTGCTCGAACACAACAGTTTAGAAACAAATTTTCTTATAAGAACAAAACATACCCCCCAAACTGTAAATCTTTTTTTAAAAAGTTTAAATTTTCAATTTTTAAACATCATTTTTGTATTTAATTACCCAAAAAATTTGTAAAAAAAGACTATTTTATTACCAAAACATTTTTGTTGTAGACCCCTGCAGTGAGCCTTTTGCATAATTTCCCTTTTCATTTTAACTCCCTTCAAATGCAAAAATTTTTGAAAGTTTTTAAATTTGAGTACCTTGCACCAACTTCTTTCATACCAAAGGTTCAATATGATTTGGATAAAAAGTAGGACTATGCCATTCAAAAATGTGAATTTTTTTTGCAATTATTAAAAAAAGAAAATTTTGAGTAACTTTAAACTGTTTCTGTTTGTTTGGGTCCCAATACCTAAACACTAATTTTGGCAGGGGAAAAATTTTATGAGGATTTGGGCATTATTATTTAGCTTTTGAAGAACAAGTGGATGGGCCCTAAAGCTTTTCGGCTTGAAATACTACACTTGCAGCATTCTGTAATGAAGTAAAAATAGTAAAAAAATTTAAGAGAAATGAAACTGTACAGAATTCAGAGGTAAACAAAGCTCAGTAAACCCTCCTATTACTGCTCTGTCATATCAAGGGTTTGCTGTTGATTTAAAGAAAATCATGGAAACCCGAGGGTCAATGTAAGTAGTGTCTGTCCCCCAGTGATCAAAGGGAAAAAGAGGGATCAAAAAGACAGGATAAAAAAAACTGGTTTGCACAAAAATGAGTTAGTAAAAGGAGATTTTATATACCCTTTTCTTTCCAATGGAAGAAATCCCGTCAAAATAATGTCTAAAATAAATCAAAATTAAAGGGAATAAATACCCAAAAAATTTGGCCCTGATTGGAGGTGGTACAGCGTAAGCCCAGAAAAGCAGGTTCCAGCTTAGCTTAAGTTCAGTGTTTCTGGAGTATATCCCAAAAATGATTTACAAATTCCAAAACTGAGCCATGAGTTCTGTGTCTTCTGAGAACCCCTTTCCACATACGCACGCTTCACAAGAAGGGTTGACTTCTTCTTTAAACTTGGGCCCGGTTTATTGTATTGGGTTTTGTTCTTGACCCCTTTTTTCCCCCCTTGGTACATTAGAAATCACACATGCTCCCAAAAGAAAAAAAAAACAAATGTTAACCCTTTTCATATTTAAAATTTAGTTTTTTTTTGCCGTTCTGATAAAAAAAAAAATATTCTTTTAAATTTAATAATTAAATCAGGGAAAGGGTTACAAGCCCTTGTCCTGGGATTTTTTTTCACCTTTTATGATGTACAAAGCTTAGGAGGAAAAATTTTCTCCATTTTCCCCTGCAGATGAAAAGAAAAAAATTATAGTAAAACAGAACTATTAAGAAACAAAAAAATTTAGATGGGGGTAAACACATGCCCTATCGATGTGTTAGATCTAAAAAGTTAAATTTGGTAGCAAGATGTCCCTGCCATCTTGTGTTTTTTTTTTTTTTTTTCAAAAAAGTCGGCCACTCCCACCGAGGCAGGGGACCCAAAAGAAAGAAAATCCCCAAAAAGAAAAAAAACTTTTTATCATCATTTAACACTTTCACCTCACTCACACATAATCACTGCTTTTGCAGAGGTGCCCGAATACAACAGCTTAGAAGTTTTTTTTTTTTTTTTTTTTTTTTTAACAAATCGGCCCGTTCCCCCCCGAGCAGGGTGAAGTAATACTATAAAATACACAGAAAAAAACGCCAGTAAACCCAGACTGTAAAAAAACAATTAAGGTTTTCATCTCACCTTTGTGGCAGGTGATAAACCCCCTTGGGTGGCTGTGTCCTAACTTACTATCTGATTCAGGTAATCAATTGGCTTTAGTCCTGAAGGTGGGGAAATACAGTGCCTTTTATTCTGGATGAGTGGGTATGTTGCAATTTAGGTCATTAGCTGTAAAAATTTAGCATGCCCTGGCAAGATGGGATTTACTAGTGAGGGAAAGTTTTTTTTTTTTTGGGGGACAGTCGATGTTAAAAAAAAATAAAAAAAAAAATTCCCAGCTTTTTCGCTGCAAGGTTTATATTAAGCCGAATGAAGTTTAATGAAGGCCCAAATACTCTAGTAGTCCTCTTCCCAATTATATAGGAGGATCTGATGATTTCATATAAGAAGATTACACTGACAGTAATACTGTACATACTTTTTTTTTTTTTTTAATGCACCAGCTGTATCCCACCAAGGCAGGATGACTTAAAAAGAAATATGAAGTTTGTCTTTTTATATTTAGTAATCTATACAGGACAAGAGGTTACTAGCCCCTTGCTCCTGGCATTTTAGATGCCTCTTACGTCACAAGTGGTTTACATGGGAAGAATTTTTTTTTCCACTTCCTCAGGGAGAAAATTGAGATTCATTCCCACAGCCTAGCCCCAGGCCAGGTTTGTGTAATGAAAAAATGTAAGGCTTCATGATTTTTCGTGTCAATGTTTGACACATTAAAGTCTAGTAATTACAGGTGATAAATTTGTGCATAACACTAAAAATGTTTTTTCTGAAAACTTTTTTCAATAATTTTTTCTTCTTAGCTAACCCTAAGTTTCAATGTTATTTACAAGAGTTTTATATCATGTGTGGTTTTTATGAAACAGTGATGAGGCAGCACTGAGTAGGTCACAGTTTTAATTCCAAGAGAGATTTGATTTCACATGATCCAACAAGTCATTCAAAGGCTAAAAATGAGTGTGAGAAACTTAAAAGTGCTATGATTTTTTTGAATATTGTATGTGTGATGAATTGCTGCTCACATGGACATGCATACCTGGTTAAATACAACAATTATTTTTTAATTAATTAGATTATGTATTGGTGGATAAAAGGTTGATGGGTAGGCTGCAGGATGTACATGTTTATAGAGGGGCAACTGATATATCGGATCATTATTTAGTTGTAGCTACAGTTAGAGTAAGAGATAGATAGGAAAAGAGGAAGGTGGCAACAACAAGTAAGAGGGAGGTGAAAATGTATAAACTAAGGGAGAAGGAAGCTCGGGTGAGATATAAGCGACTATTGGCGAAGAGGTGGGCTAGTGCAAAGATGAGTAGCGGGGGGGGGGGGGGGGTTGAAGAGGGTTGGAACAGTTTTAAAAATGCTGTATTAGAATGGGGGGCAGAAGTTTGTGGTTATAGGAGGGTGGGGGCAGGAGGAAAGAGGAGTGATTGGTGGAATGATGAAGTAAAGGGTGTGATAAAAGAGAAAAAGGTAGCTTATGAGAGGTTTTCACAAAGCAGAAGTGTTATAAGAAGAGCAGAGTATATGGAGAGTAAAAGAAAGATGAAGAGAGTTGTGAGAGAGTGCAAAAGGAGAGCAGATAGAGTGGGAGAGGCACTGTCAAGAAATTTTAATGAAAATAAGAAAAAAATTTGGAGTTAAACAAGTTAAGAAAGCCTAGGGAAAGCATGGATTTGTTAGTTAAAAACAGAGTAGGGGAGTTAGTAGATGGGGAGATGGAGGTATAAGGTAGATGGCGAGAATATTTTGAGGAACTTTTAAATGTTAAGGAAAAAAGGGAGGCAGTAATTTCATGCACTGGTCAGGGAGGTATACCATCTTTTAGGAGTGAAGAAGAGCAGAATATAAGTGTGGGGGAGGTACGTGAGGGATTACGTAGAATGAAAGGGGGTAAAGCAGCTGGAACTAATGGGATCATGACAGAAATGTTAAAAGCAGGGGGGGATATAGTGTTGGAGTGGTTGGTACTTTTGTTTAATAAATTTATGAAAGAGGGGAAGGTACCTAGGGATTGGCAGAGAGTATGTATAGTCCCTTTATATAAAGGGAAAGATGACAAAAGAGACTGTAAAAATTATAGAGGAATAAGTTTACTAAGTATACCAGGAAAAGTGTACGGTAGGGTTATTATTGAAAGAATTAGAGGTAAGACAGAATGTAGGATTGCGGATGAGCAAGGAGGTTTCAGAGTGGGTAGGGGATGTGTAAATCAAGTGTTTACATTGAAGCATATATGTGAACAGTATTTAGATAAAGGTAGGGAAGTTTTTATTGCATTTATGGATTTAGAAAAGGCATATGATAGAGTGGATACAGGAGCAATGTGGCAGATGTTGCAAGTATATGGAATAGGTGGTAAGGTACTAAATGCTGTAAAGAGTTTTTATGAGGATAGTGAGGCTCAGGTTAGGGTATGTAGAAGAGAGGGAGACTACTTCCCGGTAAAAGTAGGTCTTAGACAGGGATGTGTAATGTCACCATGGTTGTTTAATATATTTATAGATGGGGTTGTAAAAGAAGTAAATGCTAGGGTGTTCGGGAGAGGGGTGGGATTAAATTATGGGGAATCAAATTCAAAATGGGAATTGACACAGTTACTTTTTGCTGATGATACTGTGCTTATGGGAGATTCTAAAGAAAAATTGCAAAGGTTAGTGGATGAGTTTGAGAATGTGTGTAAAGGTAGAAAGTTGAAAGTGAACATAGAAAAGAGTAAGGTGATGAGGGTATCAAATGATTTAGATAAAGAAAAATTGGATATCAAATTGGGGAGGAGGAATATGGAAGAAGTGAATGTTTTCAGATACTTGGGAGTTGACGTGTCGGCGGATGGATTTATGAAAGATGAGGTTAATCATAGAATTGATGAAGGAAAGAAGGTGAGTGGCGCGTTGAGGTATATGTGGAGTCAAAAAACGTTATCTATGGAGGCAAAGAAGGGAATGTATGAAAGTATAGTAGTACCAACACTCTAATATGGGTGTGAAGCTTAGGTGGTAAATGCAGCAGCGAGGAGACAGTTGGAGGCAGTGGAGATGTCCTGTCTAAGGGCAATGTGTGGTGTAAATATTATGCAGAAAATTCGGAGTGTGGAAATTAGGAAAAGGTGTGGAGTTAATAAACGTATTAGTCAGAGGGCAGAAGAGGGATTGTTGAGGTGGTTTGGTCATTTAGAGAGAATGGATCAAAGTAGAATGACATGGAAAGCATATAAATCTATAGGGGAAGGAAGGCAGGGTAGGGGTCACCCTTGAAAGGGTTGGAGAGACTGGGTAAAGGTTGTTTTGTGGGCGAGGGGCTTGGACTTCCAGCAAGCCTGCGTGAGCGTGTTAGATAGGAGTGAATGGAGACGAATGGTACTTGGGACCTCACGATCTGTTGGAATGTGAGCAGGGTAATATTTAGTGAAGGGATTCAGGGAAACCGGTTATTTTCATATAGTCGGACTTGAGTCCTGGAAAGGGGAGGTACAGTGCCTGCACTTTAAAGGAGGGGGTTGGGATATTGGCAGTTTGGAGGGATATGTTGTGTATCTTTATACGTATATGCTTCTAAACTGTTGTATTCTGAGCACCTCTGCAAAAACAGTGATAATGTGTGAGTGTGGTGAAAGTGTTGAATGATGATGAAAGTATTTTCTTTTTGGCGATTTTCTTTCTTTTTTGGGTCACCCTGCCTCGGTGGGAGATGGCCGACTTGTTGAAAAAAAAAAAAAAAAAAAATGTCAAGGAAAATCATCATCCAAAACCTGAAGTGCACTATGCAATTGCATTTTTATGTAAAATTTTAATAAAAATGAACTAACTGATATTATTAACTTTAAAAAATGCAGTATATAAATTAATTATTGCAATTAAAACAAAATAAAAAATTAGTCTTCTGAATAACTTATTGCTAACACATTAAAGAATGAGTTTGATTTTTCGTAAATATTTTTAATCAATCAATACCACAAATTATTTTGTACTATTACCTTTGTAATGGCTTTCATAACTTTAACATCAGGAGTTTTTTCTATAAGACCAACTAATATTGTCCCAATGAAAGCCTTCCTCATTTCCACACCCATAACTCCAACACGTTTTTTTACAAGATCAAGTGAAAGTATCAACAGTTCACTGCCCACTGGAATGAAAAATATACAGAGTAATTAAAAACAAAGTACAGTAAACCTTCTATTTAACGGACTTTGAAAATACAAAACAAAATTTGCTGGGTCAACAGATTTGGAAACAATGGATGTAGTCTTTTGGTCTCATCACTGTCACACTCAACCAAAATTGCCATTACTGACCACCTGTTCCACCCAATTAGTCCGTTAAACAAAGGGTTTGTGTATTACAAATCTTCGTATGTAAAAAATGTACATTCATCATAATCTTTCAGGTAAAGATGATTTGTTAAGAACTGTGTGGTATAAATACCTGAACTGGTATCTGTTGAAGTATGACTAAGATGATCACGAGCCATGCGCTGCAAAACCTTCATAAAAGGCATAATAAGCCTATCAATGTAGCAAGGATTGTTTTGGCATGCTGCTTTAAGTATCATAAGAGTGCCAAATAATGATGTTGGTGAAGCATTGGCATTTTTCTCGTATGTTGTCAGACCCTCAAACACAATTTTGGCTATTCTTGAATATAAGTCCTCTAGTTCCTCATATCTTGATGCTACAGTAGCACTGGTAGGTTCTGTGGGGAAGGATGACATGAGTCGATCCAACAAGGAATGGGTGAGGCGCACAACACGAGAGTTACTACAAGTCATACAAGCTACCAGCCCACGAGTAAGACCACGCATAGCACTCAAGATCTGTTCACGGCGTAAAGTTCCAATGAGGTAGGTAAAAACTTCCAGTCCAACGCAAACATTTGCTAGATTTGGTTGTGCAGATTCCAGATTTAGGAATAGCTTGTCCAACCAAGCTAATTTAGGATCAGCATGGGGCCACATATCTGGCTTCAAAGCTCTTTTGAGAAGACATACACAGCGTCGCGACAGAGCTTCACCGGGAGCCACTGTGCCAGGAGTTGCCGTGCTCTCATTCACTTGACATGCTAAACGCAGCAAAAAGTATACAACAGCATCTGCATGGCTTTTCTCCATTGGTTTTGTGACATCAACACTTCCTCTTGAACTCCCTCCTATTGACACCCTGGCGCGTTTTGCTTCTGGTCCATCAGTTGAGGATGATCGCTTTATACTACCAGGTTGTTGTAGCTGATGAACTAAAGTGTCACATCCATTATCACTCTCTGCCTCTTCCTTTACTCTTTGCTCTTCCCACTTGATGCACACCTGAAAAGTTATAATATAAATTATGTAAATGAGAATGTGTGTAATTTTGTAATGTATAGTACATGTAATTACCTAAATAAGTTTTCTAAATGATGTGTTCTACATCTTGGGCCCTTCATTAAACTTCTAGCAAACATGAATTATCATTTATCAAGATTATATTTGGACATCTGTATATTACTTTTTTGTGTCACTGTCTAATTTATCCACTTCCTCAGACAACAAAAATGAGAGAGGCAGTAAGAAAATGCTGAGGTCATCAGTATCACAAGTAATCTACATTATCACTTTAACATGTATAGATCATAACAAATAAAAGTTTTCACACAATTCAGATGTCTCATGGAGTGTTGTAGAAGGAGGTAAAGTGCTGAGGCATGCTGTGGGAGGGAGGAAGTGAAGATTGAGGAAGAGAGCAGCAATTATCAGTGTGAAGAGTGGCTAAAACATTCTCTCCCTCACACCAGTGAAGACTACATAATTGTCCTCTCATGAATAAATCATAAAGTTGCTTCTAGGTTACATAATAAGCCAGTTATATTAAAACCGCCACCATCTCCAACACTATCAAAGACATTACTAGAGCTAAGAGGATTAATGCCAGCCCTAAGGAGAGTGTGGTCTTTTACAATACCCTTTGTAGTACTTGTGATAAAGTATATGTGGTTGAGATGGCTAGGAATCTATCCACTCCTGTGCATGAACAAAAATATGCCTGAAACACCAATATCACCAGCAATGCCTGCATTCTGCACTGCAACACAGCTTCACACTAATTGGATTGGCCCATGGCAAGCAAGGTTATCCATGAAAAAGACAGGAATAGAAGAGAATGCCTTGAATTAGCTCATTCATATTACAGATACTATCACCCAGAACTGAGGAAGTTTCAAGTTGGCAGGACCTCTGGCTCACATGTTCCTCAGCATATACCGCCCTCCTGATCTGATATAATAAGGTTTGCACCTCACACCACATCACCTATTCTCCCAGCAATACATGCCTAGAATGATCATGTACTCTCTATAGACTTGAAAAAACTTGGCCTCTAAGCAAATAATTGTCTTGTTTCCATTCTGCCATTGCTTTTTTTATCAGTCTGTCCATTTTACATTCTTATTTCCAGGTCCTGCTCTCATCCAAATATTCCTCATCATACATAACCTTAATGCCAAATCTGTGCTGTCCTATATTAAAACAAAACAAAAAAAATAATTGAACAATGCAGTAGACTTAGGTATACACAGTACCAGTTCATACTATGCAAGTCATATTCTCACCCACCATTCCCAGTCTGGTATTTGTCAAACATATTAGAATGTGTAGCAGTACCAGTAGAACCATTAAACTGCATTTCAAAGGGACAAAGTGGATGAGGCTAACTTCATCTTTTTTCACAAGTCACTCAAACTAAGGTCACAAGTACTGTACTGTAATAACTGCATTTGGAATGCAAGAATTTACTGTGTAGTGAATATAGAAACAAAGGGAGTTGCGAATAAGGTGCTCAACATATCTCCCTAAAGCACAACTCAACAAAATGGATTTGAATTGGATAAATTCAGGTTTAAAGTGGATATAGGAAACCACAGGTTTGGCAATGAAACTGTTGAGAGGAACAACCATAAAGTTTGGGTACAAACATGATTAACCCTTTGAGGGTCGACAGGCCCTCCCAAAGACTCTTCTCGGGGTTTGGGCCCAAAATTTAAAAAAAAAAATTTTTTTTCTCATAAAAGATAGAGAACTTTTCCCAATCAATTGACACCAAAGTATGAAATTTGAGGGGAAAACTTACGGAATTATGCTCCCCCAAGAAGCGTCTGACGATGTTTACGATCGGCGATTTTGTCCACTTTGACCTTTTTTGGGCCAATTCCAGTGTACTATCAAAACAGAAATCATAACTATTTCTCAAACTCTTTTTTTTTTTCTATTAAATTTAGTACAAAAACCACCCTTTCATGATTTCAACTACCCAAAAACAGGGGTCAGAATTTTGCAATTTAGCCAATTTCACACAAATTTAAAAAGATGCCAATTTCCAAAATAGGTCCGAATAAACAAGAAAGACATTCCGGGCACTAAAAAAAACATTTCCTCTTTCGTTTCAACCCCCAGGCCCCTCTTATATTTCTTTTGGCTTTCCATTTTTTATTTTACAAAAAATAAAAGATTTACTGTTATGCAGACCCTCATTACGTAAAAAATGGATAAATAATACACGCATTTGTGAAAAATATTAACTCACCAGTTGCGGTTTGGACGCTTGCAGTTTTTTTTACTTTTTTAGCTTTGGGAAAAAACGAACATTTCTGCTACTTTAGCCAATTTCAAGGGACTTTTCATTGTAAAACCATCAAAATCATTTAATTCTGTAATTTGTCTTCCATTCTAAAAATGAGACCAAGAAAACTAGAACACAACAATAAATACCATACAAAATACGTGCAAAGTCGCTGTTTTATTCCAAAAACAACGGTCAAACTTTTTTTTTCTCATTAGCACTGGTGCTGCAGGATTTTTTTTTTATACTGCGCACACTGACCACATTTATCATTTTCATATTTGCCTACCACTTTCTCCCCCCTAGATTTGAGGCCGCTAGAATTTGCGTACATTTTTTTTTATTTTTTTTTATTATCGCACTGGCCGATTCCCCCCAAGGCAGGGTGGCCCCCAAAAAAAAAACTTTTTCCCCTCATTCACTCCATCACTGTCTTGCCAAAGGGTGTTTTACACTACATTTTAAACTGCAACTTAACACCCCTCCTTCAGATGCAGGACGTACTTCCCATCTCCAGGACTCAAGTCCCCCTGCCGTTTCCCTGAATCCCTTCATAAATGTTACTTTGCTCACACTCCAACAGCAGTCAAGTATTAAAAACCATTTGTCTCCATTCACTCCTATCAAACACGCTCACGCAATGCCTGCGGGGAAGTCCAAGCCCCTCGCACACAAAAACCCCCTTTTACCCCCTCCCTCCAACCCTTCCTAGGCCGACCCCTACCCCGCCTTCCTTCCACTACAGACTGATACACTCTTGAAGTCATTCGTTTCGCTCCTTTCTCTCTACATGTCCGAACCACCTCAACAACCCTTCCTCAGCCCTCTGGACAACATTTTTTTGGTAATCCCGCACCCCTCCTAACTTCCAAACAAACGAATTCTCTGCATTATATTCACACCACACATTGCCCCTCAGACATGACATCTCCACTGCCTTCCAGCCTTCTCCCCGCTGCTGCAACATTCATCACCCACGCTTCACACCCATATAAGAGCGTTGGTAAAACTATACTCTCATACATTCCCCTCTTTGCCTCCAAGGGGACAAAGTTCTTTGTCTCCACAGACTCCAAGTGAAACCACTCACTCTTTTTCCCTCATCAATTCTATGATTCACCTCATCTTTCATAGACCCATCCGCTGACATTTTCCACTCCCAAATATCTGAATACTTCACCTCCTCCATACTCTCTCCCTCCAATCTGATATTCAATTTTTTCATCACCTAATCTTTTTTGTTATCCTCATAACCTTACTCTTTCCTGTATTCACCTTTAATTTTCTTCTTTCGCACACCCTACCAAATTCATCCACCAATCTCTGCAGCTTCTCTTCAGAATCTCCCAAGAGCACAGTGTCATCACAAAGAGCAGCTGTGACAACTCCCACTTTGTGTGTGATTCTTTATCTTTAACTCTACCCTTTTGGGCCAAGCCCCTCGCATTTACTTCTCTTACAACCCCATCTATAAATATATTAAAAAACCCAAATGGTGACATCACACACATCCTTGTCTAAGGCCTACTTTTACGGGGGAAAAAAATTCCCTCTTTCCTACATACTCTAACTTGAGCCTCACTATCCTCGTAAAAACTTTTCCCACTGCTTTCAGTAACCTACCTCCTACACCATACACTTGCAACATCTGCCACATTGGGCCCCCCTATCCACCCTGTCATACGCCTTTTCCAAATCCATAAATGCCACAAAGACCTCTTTAGCCTTATCTAAATACTGTTCACTTATATGTTTCACTGTAACACCTGGTCCCACACACCCCTACCTTTCCTAAAGCCTCCTTGTTCATCTGCTATCCTATTCTCCGTCTTACACTTTAATTCTTTCAATTATAACTCACCATAAAACTTTACCAGGTACACTCAACAGACTTATCCCCCCATAATTTTTGCACTCTCTTTTATCCCCTTTGCCCTTTTTACAAAGGAACATGCATGCTCTCTGCCAATCCCTAGGTACCTTACCCTCTTCCATACATTTATTAAATAATTGCACCAACCACTCCAAAACTATATCCCCACCTGCTTTTAACATTTCTATCTTAATCCCATCAATCCCGGCTGCCTTACCCCCCTTTTATTTTACCCACTGCCTCACGAACTTCCCCCACACTCACAACAGGCTCTTCCTCACTCCTACAAAATGTTATTCCTCCTTGCCCTATACACGAAATCACAGCTTCCCTATCTTCATCAACATTTAACAATTCCTCAAAATAATTTCCCCCCATCTTCCCCAAACCTCTAACTCTCCATTTATAACCCCTCTCCTATTTTAACTGACAAATCCATTGTCTCTAGCTTTCTTAACTTGTTAACTCACTCCAAAACTTTTTCTTATTTTCAACAAAATTTTGTTGATAACATCTCACCCACTCTCTCATTTCTCTCTTTTCACATTGCTTCACCACTCTCTTAACCTCTCTCTTTTCTCCATATACTCTTCCCCCCTTGCATCACTTCTACTTTGTAAAAACTTCTCATATGCTAACTTTTTCTCCCTTACTACTCTCTTTACATCATCATTCCACCAATCGCTCCTCTTCCCTTTCCCGCACCCCTTTCCTGTAAAACCCCAAACTTCTGCTGAACACTCTAACACTACATTTTTAAAACCTACCCCCTACCTCTTCGACCCCCCTTGCCTATGCTCTCATTAGCCCCTCTATCCTCCAATAGCTGTTTTTATCTTACCCTAACTGCCTCCTCTTTTATTTATAAACCTTCACCTCTCTCTTCCCTGATGCTTCTATTCTCCTTGTATCCCATCTACCTTTTACTCTCAGTGTAGCTACAAAATAAAAGTGATCTGATATATCTTTTGGCCCCTCTATAAAAAATGTACATCCTGAAGTCTACTCAACAGTCTTTTATCTACCAATACATAATCCAACAAACTACTGTCATTTCGCCCTACATCATATCGTGTATACTTATTTATCCTCTTTTTCCTTAAAATATGTATTACCTATAACTAAACCCCTTTCTATACAAAGTTCAATCAAAGGCTCCCATTATCATTTACACCTGGCCCCCCCCAAACTTTTCCTACCACACCCCTCTCTAAAAGTTTCTCCTACTTTAGCATTCAGGTCCCCTACCACAATTACTCTCTCACTTGGTTCAAAGGCTCCTATACATTCACTTAACATCTCCCAAAATCTCTCTCTCTCCTCTGCATTCCTCTCTTCTCCAGGTGCATACACGCTTATATGACCCACTTCTCGC
This sequence comes from Cherax quadricarinatus, assembly GCF_026875155.1. NCBI lineage: Eukaryota > Metazoa > Arthropoda > Malacostraca > Decapoda > Parastacidae > Cherax > Cherax quadricarinatus. The sequence continues at coordinate 68,505,885 of NC_069413.1, read as the reverse complement.
ATCCAACTTTTACTTTAATCCACATAATTCTTGAATTTACACATTCATATTCTCTTTTCTCCTTCCATAACTGATCATTTAACATTACTGCTACCCCTTCCTTTGCTCTAACTCTCTCAGATTCTCCAGATTTAATCCCATTTATTTCCCCCCACTGAAACTCTCCTACCCCCTTCAGCTTTGTTTCGCTTAGAGCCAGGACATCCAACTTCTTTTCATTCATAACATCAGCAATCATCTGTTTCTTGTCATCCGCACTACATCCACGCACATTTAAGCATCCCAGTTTTATAAAGTTTTTCTTCTTCTCTTTTTTAGTAAATGTATACAGGAGAAGGGGTTACTAGCCCATTGCTCCCGGCATTTTAGTCGCCTCATACGACACGCAATGGGTTACGGGGGAAAGATTCTTTTCCACTTCCCCATGGACAATAGAAGAAATAAAAAAGAACAAGAGCTATTTAGAAAAAGAAGAAAAACCAAGATGTATGTATATATATATATGCATGTGCGTGTCTGTGAAGTGTGACCAAAGTGTAAGTAGGAGTAGCAAGATATCCCTGTTATCTAGCGTGTTTATGAGACAGAAAAAGAAACCAGCAATCCTACCATCATGCAAAACAGTTACAGGTTTTTGTTTCACAGTCATCTGGCAGGATGGTAGTACTTCCCTGGGTGGTTGCTGTCTACCAACCTACTACCGTACTATACCGTACTAGTGTATGTCAAAAACCCTGGGTCATAAGCCGTACTAGTACGGCCTAAACCCTCAAAGGGTTAAGAACTGTCAGATGAGTACTGGATCTGTTCAGCATGGTCCAGTGCTCTTCTATTGCTTTTATTTATTTAGTTTTTTAACACATCGGCAGTCTCCCACTGTGGCGAGGTGACCTAAAAAGATGCAAGACTGCCAGTCACTCAACGGCAGTCTTCCCAGAGGTGCACTGACATTGCACTTCAAATGAATTCTCCAAACTCTTCACTTCTCCCTGAGAATGCAGGCACTGTACTTCATATCCCAGGGACTCGAGTCCAGCTAACTGGTTTCCCTGAATCCCTTCATAAATATTACTTTGCTAACACCAGAACAGCATGTTAGCTCATAAAAACCACTTGCCTCCATTTACTCCTAACACAAACTTCCTGGATGTCCAGCCCTTTGCACTCAAAACCTCTTTTACAACCTCCCTCCAACATTTCCTTGGGTGACCCCTTTCCCTCCTTCCCTCCACTTCATTTAAATGCCCTCTAGTCATCCAATTTTGCATCACCCTCTGTATATGTCCAAACCACCTCAACCACCCCTCCTCAGCCTTCTGATATCCAGTCTTTAACCGCTTAAATTTTTTGTTAGTAATATTACCTTGATCTTTCTTATGTTCGCTTTTTATTTTCTTCGTTTACATACCCTGCCAAGTTCATCTACCAGCCTTTGCAACTCTTCAGAATCTCCCAAAATACCAATGTCATTGGCAAAAAAGCAACTGTGACAACTCCCACCTTGTATCAGATTAATTATGTTTTAAGCCCACACCTGTCCCCAACACACCCCAGTGTTCACTTCTTTTACAACCCTCTCTATAAATATATAACAATAACCATGGTTATGTCACACATTTAAAGATTAACTATAGTTTTACATACACAAAACAATGAGAACTAAATAAAATAAATAAATGAACATTTAAATCACTATTACATACCTTTATTGAAGACTCTTGTTGGCTTATGGAAGACAGGGAGGAGAGAGGGAGGACTGATTACTGTTTGGAAGGGATATCCCCCTCCATAAAGACTTCAGGTATCAGAGCCCTCTCTGGGGTTACGTCCCTTCTTTGTCTTTTACTGCCACTAGGACCAGCTTGAGAGTCACTGCACCCTTGTCGCACAAAAAAACTGTCCAGAGCTCTGAAGTCAGACAAGGTTTCGTCACTGAACATGCTGCAGATATGGCTTGTTTGAGCATGGTCAGGGTGATATTTTTCAACAAAAGTTTACACCTCCCTCCACTTTGCACAAATGTCCTTAATCACTGAAAAAGGCACATTCTCCCCTCTCTCTTCCTCCTCCTCTGAACCAATTTCCTCTGCTGTCTGTTGCTGTTCCAGATGAAGGTCTTGCAGCTCATCAGTGGTTAGCTCTTCCCTGTGGTCCTCCACCAACTCTTCCACATCCTCGCCACTCACCTCCAACCCCATGGACTTCCCCAAAGACACAATAGATTCCATTCTGGCAAGCTCAAACACACGTACACCACTCTCATATTTTTCAACAATTTCTTTCTTAACCCATAAACAGTCCAAGCAGATCTACGTTCACATGTGTAGTGCTCCAAAAGTAGATCTAATTTTTTTTACATATTTTCAAATATATATATAAAAAAAAAAGTAGATCAAAGTTTTTTCCACATTTTCAAATGTAAAAAAAAAAAAAAAAAAAAATTACTTTTTTTTACATACTTTCAAATGTTGAAAAAACGTATATATACGTTTGGACCGTTTACGGGTTAAATTCCATCATGTTTCTCACTTTCTTTACTAAGAACTTTCTTTGGGCCCATGGTGGCTTATTTCGCAGTTGCACTCAATAACGGTGGGAGATGGCCAACTTGTTGAGAGAGAGAGAAAAAAAAAAAAAAAAAAAAAAAAAAAAAAAAAAAAAACAATGGATTATAGCGAAATGTTTGGATCAACGAGTGGAGGCTTCCTCACTCACCTAGACTGACTCACGAACGCAGCAGAGCGGTGGGTGGACACGTCTAATATGGCTGATCTCCAGAATAACGGCTGATAACTGGGATAGAATTTCGGCCAAAACAGCGGGTGAAAACCAATCTGGCTGATAACCAGAACGGCTGATAACCGAGGGTCCACTGTATACATAACTCCTTACAGATTGTAGTCACCTATCACCTATTCCATATAAATGCAACATCTGCCACATTGCTTCCCTATCCACCCTATCATAAATGCAACAATAAATTGGCAGCAATTAACATCAATAAGGCGGACTTTGCTCGTTCAGTACTATGACAAATTTCTTTTATGGCGACTTTCATCTCCAAACCAGTACACAGGCTTTCTCCTCACTAGTCATCTTTGAACAACCCATATTTATCTACTTGGCACAAAATTATATGGCATTAAATAAAGTTCCACTTGAGGGACAAGCAATGGAACAGAACATCTCATCTCACTGCCACATGCAAGCGCACTGCCATGTTATATGTACATGGACTGCTTTATACTGTTTATAATGGCATCAGGTCTGGCAGGCCACAAGGCCAAAAAAAAGTAACCAAGTGGCTTGCTGAGAAAAATATTGAGGTCTTACAGAGACCTCAATCCTATTGGGAATACCTGGAATATTATGAAAAAAAAGATGGAATCCTGCCACATTTCATCCATGTCATGCCTACAGCAAGAGATCAAGGACCTTTGGGTCAACCAATTATCCAGTAATTACTTCAGGAATCTGAGTGAAAGCATGCCCGAACAGCTTCAAATGGTCATCAAGGCCAAGGGGAAGATAACAAAATACAGTGGACCCTCGACCAATGATATTAATCCGTTCCTGAGAGCTCATCGTTAATCGAAATTATCGTTAGTCGAGTTAATTTTCCCCATAAGAAATAATGGAAATCAAATTAATCCGTGCAAGACACCCAAAAGTATTGAAAAAAAAATTTTTACCACATGAAATATTAATTTTAATACACACAAACTGAAGAAGACATGTACAATTACATGACACTTACCTTTATTGAAGATCTGGTGATGACTGATGGGATAGGAGGAGGGGAGACTGTGGATGGTGTTAGTGTTTAGAAGGGGAATCCCCTTCCATTAGGACTTGAGGTGTCAAGTCTTTTTCCAGGGTTATTTCCCTTCTTCTTTTAATGCCACTAGGACCAGCTTGAGAGTCACTGGACTTCTGTTGCACAACATATCTATCCATAGAGGCCTGTACCTCCCGTTTCTTTATGACATTCCTAAAGTGTTTCACAACATTGTCAGTGTCACAATTAAACACTTGTTCAGGTTTCAATTCTTCACTGTCTATGTACTCCTTGAATTCCTGCACATATTTTTCAGCTGCTTTTTGGTCCAAACTGGCAGCTTCACCATGCCTTATCACACTATGTATGCCACTACGATTCTTAAATCTCTCAAACCAACCTTTGCTGGCCTTAAATTCACTCACATCACTAGTTGCAGGCATTTTTCTAATTAAATCCTCATGCAACTTCCTAGCCTTTTCACATATGATCGCTTGAGAGATGCTATCTCCTGCTATCTGTTTTTCGTTTATCCACACCAATAACAGTCTCTCAACATCTTCCATCACTTGCAATCTCAGTTTCGAAAACATAGTTGCACCTTTGGCAAGAACAGCTTCCTTGATTGCCGTTTTCTTGGCCACAATAGTAGCGATGGTTGATTGGGGTTTTGTGTACAACCTGGCCAGCTCGGAGACACACACTCCACTTTCATACATAGCAATGATCTCTTTCTTCATATCCATAGTAATTCTCACCCTTTTTGCTGTAGGGTTGGCACTAGAAGCTTTCTTGGGGCCCATGGTGACTTATTTTGCAGGTGCAATCACCAGAAACGCTGTGATAATATGAAATGTTCCGATTGTATGTTTGGATGGGACCGCGGTGGCTGGCTGGCTTGTAAACACTGGCCACAAGTGGACGCGTCTCAGACGGAACAAATCGTGATGGTCGAGTTTTTTAGTGCTAGCCGAGGCAAAAATTTTGCGTTAAAATGTATCGCTAGTCGGATTTAACGTTAGACGATGCCATCGTTGGTCGAGGGTCCACTGTATTAATTTAAGTACCAAATATTACAGTTTCTGTTCTTTAATGTTTATATTATTGCTCTATGAAGATTTTTGTAATAATAAAGGGGAAGTCTGGTTTATTTTTGTGGGCACTGTATATGGTAGTTGCCTATTACTAGTGTTATAGATAGAAGCTATACCAATAGTTGCTATTTCTATTACAGGTTCATGAAACCTAACAGAGAAATACAGTACATACTGGTGTACCAAGCACAGGTTGCATGCAATAACACTGCTCAACCTAGTGCTTACATAGGTAAATTCACCCCTTCACATCCCTCTTGCTTATTTTTTGTCAGATGTCCTCATCTCTAAAACTACCCTTCATAAACAAATAAAAGATGGTGAATATATTTCTTGTTAATTTATGTAAGGGAGGGAAGCATTTATCTCCCCTACCTCACTTACTGCAACACAAGCATCAATTCTAGATACATACCTTCATTTGTTATGATCTATGAATGAATGATAATGTAGTCAGGGAAAGCTGAAGAAGTAGCCACTCTCAGTTGCTCAGCACAAGTGTGTAAAGACAGCAATGATCCTGCACTCTGATAAGGACCAATTCTTTTGGATACAAATCCTTCCATGAAAGAGCAAGAATAGTAGAGAGATAAAGCAAGAACAGAAATCTCACTATATGTAAGCTTCAAAGATACAGAATAAAGATGGCATACAAAAAAAATTACCTCTGCTAAGTCAACTGCTAGTTTCCTTTGGTCCAAATTTGCAGTGGGGGTAAACCCTAATCGATGCATGGCTTGAGTAATATGGTGAGTGAGATGATGCCGGACAGGATAGTACACATTGGCATGTCGCACAACCAACTGCAAAATGTGAACCAGTTGTCCCACGGAGTGTCCTTCTTCAACTAATATTTTACGGGTCCAGTGAGTTAACATAGTATTCCCTGAAACAAGAAACAAATCTTGTAAAAGCTCATCAAGCTATTATCACTCTATACAGTCTAACTCCTAAATTCATGAGCTTTATGGTTCAAGTATAAATCTTTACTGAAGAGATCTAAGGAATATCTTCAATTATGTGTGATGTTTTAGAGGTGCACATTTATTTTTGACTTGGTACATGAATCCTAAATTAAAATCTAACCAGAGGATTTCATTCAGAATGTGCTTATGGCTATCCAGTCTCCATTCACATTAGACATTATTTAAAATTAGAGTAATATTTACAGAGGTATATTATGGCCTCTGAAAAAATGATTCCAAATATTTAACTAAATTTATTACATTGACAGAACTTTGTAATATTTATGAATTCCAGATTTCAGAGACCTCTAAGAATGTAACCCTTATGAATTTTGCAGTCTAATTATGATTATAGCTTAATTACAAAGAATAAACAGAGAATAAAGCAGAGAATTCATAGTGAGGAAATTTGGAGGAGGTGTGGAGTTACTAAAAGTATTAGTCAGAGGACTGAAGAGGGGTTGTTGAGGTGGTCTGGTCATTTAGAGAGGATGGAACAAAGTAGAATGACTTAGAGACCGTATAAATCTGTAGTGGAAGGAAGATGGGGTCGGGGTTGTCCTAGGAAAGGTTGGAGGGAGGGGGTAAAGGAGGTTATGTGGGCGAGGGACTTGGACTTCCAGCAAGCATGTCTGTGTAAGTTAGATAGGAGTCGATGGAAACGAATGGTTTTTGGGACCTGACGAGCTGTTGAGTGTGTGAGCAGGGTAACATTTTGTGAAGGGATTCAGGGAAACCAGTTACCAGACTTGAGTCCTGGAGGTGGGAAGTACAATGCCTACACTTTAAAGGAGTTTGGGATATTGGTTGTTTGGAGTGACATCTAAATTGTTGTATCTGAGCACCTCTGCAAAAACAGTGGTAGACAGCAACCACCCAGGGAGGTACTACCGTCCTGCCAAGCGAGTGTAAAACAAAAGCCTGTAATTGTTTTACACGATGGTAGGATTGCTGGTGTCTTTTGGCTGTCTCATAAATATGCAAGATTACAGGTATATCTTGCTACTTCTACTTACACTTAGGTCACACTACACATACATGTACACATTTATTTATACACACTCTCATCTGAGTTTCCTTTGATTTTATCTTAATAGTTCTTGGTCTTATTACTTTTCCTTTTATATCCATGGGGAAGTGGAATAAGAATCTTTCCTCCGTAAGCCACTAAAATGCCGGAAACAAAGGGCTAGTAACCCCTTTTCCTGTAAAGATTACTAAAAAGAATAAGAAAATTGTCAAAGTGGGAAGTCTGAATGTGCATGGATGTTGTGCAAATGATAAGAAAGAGAAGATTGTGGATGTTATGAATGAGAAGCTGGACGTCCTGGCTTTAAGTGAAACAAAGCTGAAACTGGTGGGAGAGTTTCAGTGGAGAGGAATAAATGGGATTAGGTCAGGGGTTTCAAATAGAGTTAGAGCTAAAGAAGGAGTAGCAATAATGTTGAAGGATAAGATATGGCAGGAAAAGAGGGAATATAAATGTATTAATTCAAGGATTATGTGGAGTAAAATAAAGGCTGGATGTGAAAAGTGGGTTATAGTAAGCGTATATGCACCTGGAGAAGAGAGAAGCGTAGAGGAGAGAGAGCAATTTTGGGAAATGTAGAGTGAATGCGTGGGGAGTTTTGAACCAAGTGTGAGAGTACTTGTGGTTGGGGATTTCAACACTAAAGTGGGTAAAAATGTTGTGGAGGGAGTAGTAGGTAAATTTGGGGTGCCAGGGGTAAATATAAATTGGGGGCCTTTAATGACGTCACCATCCAATAAGTGCCCAGCAAGCAATTCTTAATACGCAGTTATGAATGGGTTGACATTATTTATACAATTATTACTATAATGCAGTAGTCTGCGTAACAGTAAATCTTCTATTTTTTGTGTGAATAAAAATTCAAAATAGAAAACAAGAGTAATATAAGAGGGGCCTGGAGTCGTGACTGATGAACAAAGAAAATGTTATTTTAGTGCCAGGAATGTCTGCATTGTTCATTCTGGACACTTATTTTGAAATAGGCATCTTTTGAAATTTGCGTGAAATTGGCCAAATTGCCAGTTTCTGACCAATTTATTGGGTAGTTGAAATTGGTAAATGGGAGGTGTCTTGTACTCAATCGATAGAACAAATGGAGTTTTAAAGAAATAGCTGTGAGTTTGGTCAACTGGAATATTGGAATTGGCTGAAAATAGGGCTCAAAGTGGGCGAAATCACCGATGCGTAAATATAGCCGAGATCACCAACTTCGCGATAGCGTAAATCCATAAGTTTTCAATCAAATTTCATACTTTTGGTGTCATTACCATTGGGAAAAGATTCTCTTTCATAATTTTTTTTTTTAATTCTTCGACACTGAGAGCAAGTTTGTGAGCAGGGGTCTCGAAAGTCAGAATGGTTAAAGGAGGGATCTGGGATGTGAAGGTATGTTTAAGTTGTCATATCTGAGCACCTCTGCAGAGACAGTGATTATGTACCAGTGATGGTGAAAATATTGAATGATGAAAGTTTTTTTTTTTTTTTTTTTTTGAGGGTCACCCTGCCTCAGTGGGAAATGGCCGATGTGTTAAAAAAAAAAAATCCTTTTGGCTCCATGTCTCTCTTAACTTACTTCTGTGGCCTCTAGTTTTTCCTTCTGAATGTGGTAAAAAAAACTTTTCTCTATTGAATATTGTTTTATAACCTTATATTGTACTGTATGTTATCATATCTTCTTTTTTCTTTCTGTCAGCCAATGTGGGCATCATTTAGTGTTTTCAACCTCCAGAAAAATTACTACAGCACTAATTATATATTCATCCCCCCCTCATAACAGCTTTCTCTTGGTTTTGCTCATTTCCACTTCTGAATTGTTTATGTGGCTCCTATATTTTGCGACACATTTACTTAAATTTTTCTACCTTATTGATCTTTTTTTCTTTCATCTTCAGACAGTTTTTTCTCCACCATTTCATTAATCATAATGTTCTCTGTCTACCTTTTTTTTTTTAACACGTTGGTCATTTCCCACTGAGGCAGGGTGACCCAAAGAGAAAGAAAAACCCAAAAAGAAAGAAAAAAAAGCTTTCATCATCTTCACACATAATCACTGTTTTTGCAGAGGTGCTCAAAACACAACAGTTTAGCAGCATATACGTATAAAGATACACAGCATATCCCTCCAAACTGTTAATATCCCGAAACCCCTCCTTTAGAGTGCAGGCATTGTACTTCCCATTTCCAGGACTCAAGTCCGGCTATATAAAAATAACTGGTTTCCCTGAATCCCCTCACTAAATATTACCCTGCTCACACTCCTACAGACTGTCAGGTCCCAAATACCATTCGTCTAAATTCACTCCTATCAAACATGCTCAAGCACGCCTGCTGAAAGTCCAAGCCCCTCGCCCACAAAACCTCCCTTACTTCTTCCTTCCAACCTTTTCGAGGACGACCCCTACTCTGCCTTCCTTCCCCTACAGTTTTAAATGCTCTCCATGTCATTCTACTTTGATCCATTCTCTCTAAATGACCAAACCACCTCAACAACCCCTCTTCAGCCCTCTGACTAATACTTTTATTAACTCCACACCTTCTCCTAATTTCCACACTTCGAATTTTCTGCATAATATTTACACCACACATTGCCCTTAAACAGGACATCTCCACTGCCTCCAACCGTATCCTCGCTGCTGCATTTACCACCCAAGCTTCACACCCATATAAGAGTGTTGGTACTACTATACTTTCATACATTCCCTTCTTTGCCTCCATAGATAACGTTTTTTGACTCCACATATACCTCAACGCACCACTCACCTTTTTTCCCTCATCAATTCTATGATTAACCTCATCCTTCATAAATCCATCCGCCGACACGTCAACTCCCAAGTATCTGAAAACATTCACTTCTTCCATACTCTTCTTCTTCTTTCAACATACCAGCCGTATCCCACTGAGGTGGGGTGGCCCAAAAGAAAAAACTGAAGTTTCTCCTTTTAAATTTAGTAATATATACAGGAAAAGGGGTTACTAGCCCCTTGCTCCCGGCATTTTAGTCGCCTCTTATGACACGCAAGGCTTACAGAGGAAGAACTCTGTTCCACTTCCCCATGGATATAAGAGGAAATAAACAAGAACAAGAATTAGAAAGAAAATAGAAGAAAACCCAGAGGGGTGTGTATATATATGCTTGTACATGTATGTGTAGTGTGACCTAAGTGTAAGTAGAAGTAGCAAGACGTACCTGTAATCTTGCATATTAGTGACACAGACAAAAGACACCAGCAATCCTACCATCATGTAAAACAATTACAGGCTTTCGTTTTACACTCACTTGGCAGGACGGTAGTACCTCCCTGGACGGCTGCTGTCTACCAACCTACTACCTACATTCTTCCATACTCCTCCTCCCCAATTTGATATCCAATTTTTCTTTATCTAAATCGTATGACACCCTCATCACCTTACTCTTTTCTATGTTCACTTTCAACTTTCTACCTTTACACACATTCCCAAACTCATCCACTAACCTTTGCAATTTTTCTTTAGAATCTCCCATAAGCACAGTATCATCAGCGAAAAGTAACTGTGTCAATTCCTATTTTGAATTTGATTCCCCAAAATTTAATCCCACCCCTCTCCCGAACACCCTAGCATTTACTTCCTTTACAACCCCATCTATAAATATATTAAACAACCATGGTGACATTAAAACAGTATTTAGATAAGGCTAAAGAGGTCTTGTGCATTTATTGCTTGAAAGGCGTATTACGGGGTGGATAGGGGGGCAATGTGGCAGATGTTGCAAGTGTATGGTGTAGGAGGTAGGTTACTGAAAGCAGTGAAGAGTTTTTACGAGGATAGTGAGGCTCAAGTTAGAGTATGTAGGAAAGAGGAAATTTTTTCCCAGAAATAGTTGGCCTTAGACAAAGGATGTATGTCACCGGGGTGTTTAATATATTTATAGATGGGGTTGAAGAGAAGTAAAGGCGAGGGTCTGGGCAAGAAGGCGTTGGAGTTAAAAGATAAAGAAATCACACACAAAGTTGGAGTTGTCACAGCTGCACTTTGCTGATGACACAGTGCTCTTGGAGATTCTGAAGAGAAGTTGCAGAGATTGGTGGATGAATTTGGTAGGGTGTGCAAAAGAAGAAAAAGGGAAAAGGGGAATATCAGGAAAGAGTAAGGGTATGAGGATAACAAAAAGATTAGTGAGGAAAATTGAATATCAATTGGAAGGGAGAGAAGTATGGAGAGGTGTAACGTATTCAATATTTGGGAGTGGTGGCGTGCCACAGATGGGTCTATGATAGAGGAGTGTATCATAGAATTGATGGGGAAAAAGAGTAGTGTTTGCACTTAGGAGTCTGTGGAGAGCAAGAACTTTGTCCTTGGAGGCAAAGAGGGAATGTATGAGAGTATAGTTTTACCAACGCTCTTATATGGGTGGTGAAGCCGTGGGTGATGAATGTTGCAGCGAGGAGAAGGCTGGAGGGCAGTGGAGATGTCATGTCTGAGGGGCAAATGTGTGGTGTGAATTTAATGCGGAGAATTCGTAGTTTGGAAGTTGGGGAGGTGCGGGATTACCAAAACTGTTGTCCAGAGGCGAGGACGTGTTGTTGAGGGGTTCGGACCATGTAGAGAGAATGGAGCGAACAGAATTGACTCAAGAGTGTATCATCTTAGTGGAAGGAAGGCGGGGTAGGGGTGGGTCGCCTAGGAAGGGTTTGGAGGGAGGGGTAAAGGAGGTTTGTGTGCGAGGTGCTTGGAACTTCCAGCAGGCATGCGTGAGCGTGTTTGATAGGAGTGAATGGAAGACAAATGTTTTTAATACTTGACTGCTGTTGAGTGTGAGCAAAGTAAACATTTTATGAAGGGATTCAGGAAACCGGCAGGCCGGGACTTGAGTCCCTGGAAATGGGAAGTAAAGTGCCTGCACTCTGAAGGAGGGTGTTAATGTTTGCAGTTAAAACTGTAGTGTAAAGGCACCCTCCTGGCAAGACAGAGATGGAGTGAATGATGGTGAAAGTTTTTTCCTTTTTCGGGCACCCGGCCTTGGTGGGAATCGGCGTGTGGATAATAAAAAAAATAAAAAAAAGAAAAAATTTTGGAGTGAGTTAAACATTAAGAAAGCCTAGGAAAATATGGATTTGTCAGTTAAAAACAGAGTAGGGGAGTTAGTAGATGGGGAAGATGAGTATTGGGTTGATGCGAGAATATTTTGAGGAACTTTTAAAATTTAATGAAGAAACAGAGGCAGTAATTTTCATGCACTGGTCATGGAGGTATACCATCTTTTTAGGAGTGAAGAAGAGCAGGAATAAGTGGTGGGGAGGGTACGTGAGGCATTACGTAAAAATGAAAGGGGTAAAGCAGCTGGAACTGATGGATCATGAACAGAAATTTAAAGCAGGGGGATATAGTGTTTGAGTGGTGGTACTTTTGTTTAATAAATGTATGAAGAGGTGAGTACCTAGGGCTTGGCAGAGAAGCATGATAGTCCCCTTTATATAAAGGGAAAGGGACAAAGAACTGTAAAAATTATAGAGGAATAAGCTTACTGAGTATACCGGAAAGTTACGGTAGGGTTATAATTGAAAGAATAGAGGTAAGACAGAAATATGATGCGATGAGACAATGGAGGTTTTAGAGGGGTAGGGATGTGTAGATCAGTGTTCACATTGAAGGCATATAGTGAACCATATTTAGATAAAGATAGGGAAAGTTTTTTATTGGCATTTATGGATTTAGAAAAGGCCTATATAGAGTGGATAGAGGAGATAAGGGCGAGAATTTCAAGTATATGGAATAGGTGGTAAGTTATTAAATGCGTAAAGAGTTTTACATGAGATACGGGAGGCTCAGTAAGGGGTTTTTTGTGTAGAAGAGAGGGAGACTACTTCACGGTAATAGTAGGTCTTAGACAGGGATGTGTAATGTCACCATGGGTTGTTTAATATATATAAGATGGGGTAGAAAGGAAGTACATGCTAGTGTTTGGGAGAGGTGGGATTAAATTATGGGGAATCACATTTCAAAATGGAATTGACACAGTTACTTTTGCTGATGATACTGTGCTTATGGGTGATTCTAAAGAAAAATTGCCTAGGTCGTGGATGAGTTTGGGAATGTGTGTAAAGTAGAAAGTTTTGAAAGTGAACATAGAAAAAGTAAGGTGATGAGGGTGTCAAATGATTTAGATAAAGAAAAGATTGGATATCAAATTGGGGAGGAGAAAAAGAAAAAAAAAAAAAGTAATGGAAGAAGTGAATTTTCAGATACTTGGGAGTTGAACAGTGCGGCGGATGGATTTTAAGAAGGATGAGGTTAATCATAGAATTGATGAGGGAAAAAAGGTGAGTGGTCTTGAGGTATATGTTGAGTAAAAAAACGTTATCTATGGAGGCAAAGAAGGGAATGTATGAAAGTAGAGTAGTATCCAACAACTCTATATGGGTGTGAACTTGGTGGTGAAATGCAGCAGCGAGGAGACGGTTTGGAGGCAGCGGAGATGTCCTTTTAAGGCAATGTGTGGTGTAAATATTATGCAAAAATTCGAGTGTGGAAATTAGGAGAAGTGTGAGTTAATAAAAGTATTAGTCATGAGGGCAGAAGAAGGGTTTGTTGAGGTGGTTTGGTCAATTAGAGAGAATGGATCACAGTAGAATGACATGGAAAGCATATAAATCTATAGGAGGAAGGAAGGCGGGGTAGGGGTCTCCTCGAAAGGGTTGGAGAGAGGGGGTAAAGGAGGTTTGTGGTAAGGGTCTTGACTTCCAGCAAGCGTGCGTAGCGTGTTAGATAGGAGTGAATGGAGACGAATGGACTTGGACTGAAACACTGTTGGAGTGTGAGCAGGTAATGATTTAGTGAAGGGATTCAGGGAAACCGGTTATTTTCATATTCTAGGGCGTCGACTTGAGTCCTGGAAATGGGAGTACAATGCCTGCACTTTAAAGGAGGGGTTTGGATATGGCATTTGGAGGGATATGTTGTGTTCTTTATATGTTTATGCTTCAGACTGTTGTATTCTGATCACTCTGCAAACAGTGATAATGTGCGAGTGTGTGAAAGTGTTGAATGATGAGAAAGTATTTCTTTTTTGGGGATTTTCTTTCTTTTTGGGTCCACCCTTCCCGTGGGAGACGGCCGAACTTGTTGAAAAAAAAAAAAAAAAAAAAAAAAATAATATATATATATATATGAATATATATAGATGAGGCAGTTTGAGGGATATGTTGTGTTATCTTTATATGTGTACGCTTCTAAACTGTTGTATTCTGAGCACTTCTGCAAAAGCATTGAAAATGTGCGAGTGTGTGAAAGTGTGAATGATGAATGAAAATATTTTCTTTTTGGGGATTTTCTTCTTTTTGGTCCCCACCTTGCCTCGCTGGGAGAAACGGGCGACTTGTTGAAAAAAAAAAAATATATATATATATATATATTATATATATATTTTTTTTTTCAACAAGTCGTACATGCATGTGTAGTGTGACCTAAACGGAAGTAGAAGGTAAGCAAGATGTACCTTGAAATCTTGCATGTTTGAGACAGAAAAAAAGACACCAGCAATGCTACCATCATGTAAAACAATTACAGGTAGTACGTCCCTGGGTGTTTGCTGTCTACCAACCTACTACTTAGGCATTACTTAATTGTTTAATAATAATAATACTCACCATCTTCCATCCGAACTGGCATTGCTGGTGTAAGTATTTCTAAGGCTTGTCGAACAACAGATCTTGCCTCCATTGCATGTGCTTTTAACAAGCTATGGAACACCTGCAAAACTATTCGTTTGTGTATAGCAAATTTGGCTATAATGTGTGACAGCAGCAGATGTCCATGATATTTTGTAGCTGGATCCACACAATTCTTGGAAAGTAAACAAGGCCATGCAAAAGTCATAAGCCTGCGAAGTTTCTGACCCTGCCTTTTGTTGCAAGCAGCATGAATGTGTGCTGAGGCTTGTTCCACCAAAAGGCATGAAAGCTGAAGCAGAAGAATTCTTACTGCATCACTATAAACAAAAGGCTCTTCTGGATTGATAACTCGAGTAATAAAGACTGACACGACATTATCAAGGTAGTCTTGATCTGGTGCTGGAGGATAACCAATCAATTTCTCTCCATCACCAAATTCCAAGCTCACAGTTAAACAAGGAATGATTATATACTGCAAGATCCGTGCTTTCAGCTCTTGCGGCACTGAAACATCCTCAAAAACTTCAACAAACCTGAAAAAAGCGATCTTTTCCATTTCTACTAACCGAATATGTTTTTGTGCAAACTGTTTTCTCAAGAAAATCCTCTAAGAACTGAAAATCTGATGAACCGTCCCTAATGAATGCTCTAAAAAGCTGAAAGAGAAGCTTAATATCATCTGTATGGATGTTGTCTGTGAAGTACATAAGGAGAAAGATACCACCATCGTGGTTCTTTCGCAATGCATAAAATCAGTGCTTTCCGCAGTGTGATGGTCTTTCCTGGAATTCATCAGATACCCATATATCCCTTAGGCTACAACCAATTTAGTTCGTGATCAAGCCATTTGGATTAAAACGAATAGTAAGAATGACATGGCCCACGCACGACCTAAATACTGAAGCTGAGCCTTACCAGCACTGTTATGGGTGGCCCTGCTGCTGCTGTTGTGACTGCAGGCACTGCCATCTGTCATTGTTGGAGGTGGCCATCAAGACGCTTACTAATTTTTTCAGTGCAAGTTTGTAAGTGTTTGTCTAAAAGCAGCATTATTATCTTTGTGGCGCACCAGATATTCCAATAACGTGGTCCTTGTTGATCAAGCGCATGAGGATCAGACAGAAAAAGTTCCACAGTTTCTGCAGGATATCGTAGAAGAAACTTCATCAAGGGTCTCGAATGGACTACCTGCCCTCTATTACAAGGGCCCTTTCCGTTTTCAGTTTGCAATACCATTACATAAAACTTCAACAAATCGCGCAGAAGCTGCTGGATTTGATGAAAAATTCCAACAATGTTTGCACAAAGCTTGAGATCATGTTATCTTGCTTGTTTTGCAGCAGTACTTTGGCTTTCTAATTACTATGGAGTCAACTAAAAATGCCGGACAATGGGCTAGTAACCCTTTACCTGTAAAGATTACTAAAAAGAATAAGAAGAAAGAAAATTTGTCAAGTGAGAAGTCTGAATGTGGCGTAATGTTTGCAAATAAGAGAGAGATGATGTGGATGTTATGAATGAGAAGAAACATGGATGTCCTGGCTTTAAGTGTAACAAACGCTGAAGGTGGGAAAGTTTCAACGGAGAGAATAAATGGGATTAGGTCAGGGGTTTCAAATAGAGTTAGAGTCTAAAGAAGGAGTAGCAATAATGTTGAAGGATAATTATATGGCAGGAAAAGAGGGACGACAAATGTATAAATTAAGGATTATTGGAGTAAAATACAGATTGGATGTGAAAAGTGGGGTTATAGCAGTAAGGTGTATGCACCGGAGAAGAGAGAAGTGTAGAGAGAGAGAGAGATTCTGGAAATGTTGATGAATGCGTGGGAGTTTGAATCAAGTGTGTGAGAAATGGTGGTTGGGGATTTCATTCTAAAGTGGTACAAATGTTATGGAGGGAGTAGTAGGTAAATTTGGGGTGCCAAGGGAATGTAATGGGGAGCCTTTAATTGAGCTATGTTGGTAGAAAGAAATTTTGGTAATAAGTAATAACATATTTTAGAAAAAGAGGATAAATAAAAATGAAGGGATGATGTACACGTAATGAAAGTAGTTTGTTAGATTATGTATTGGTGATAAAGGTTATGGGTAGGCTTCCAGATGTACAATGTTTAATAGCGGCAACTGATATATCGGAATCATTATTTAGTTGTAGCTACAGTTAGAGTAAGAGGTAGATGGGAAAAGAGGAAGGTGGAAACAACAAGTAAAGGGACGGGAAAGTGTTAAACTAAGGAGGAGGAAGTTCGGGAGAGCCATTACCACTATTGCAGAAAGATGGGCTAGTGCAAAGATGAAGTAGTGGGGGGTTGAAGAGGGTTGGAATAGTTTTAAAAAATGCAGTATTAGAATGTGGGGCAGAAGTTTGTGGTTTAGAAGGGTGGGGGCAGAGGAAAGAGGAGTGATTGGTGAATGATGAAGTAAAGGGTGGTGATAAAAGAGAAAAAGGTAGCTTATGAGAGGTTTTTACAAAACCAGAAGGTGTTATAAAAGAGCAGAGTATATGGAGAGTAAAAGAAGGTGAAGAGAGTGGTGAGAGAGTGCAAAAGGAGAGCAGATGATAGAGGGGAGAGGCTCTGTCATGAAATTTTTAATGAAAATAAGAAAAAAAGTTGGAGTGATTAAACAAGTTAAGAAAGGCCCCCTAGAGAAAGTATGGATTTGATCAGTTAAAAACAGAGTAGGGGAGTAGTAGATTGGGGAGAGTAGTATAGGTAGATGGGCGAGAATATTTGAGGAAACTTTTAAAGGTTGAGGAAAGGAGGCGGTAATGTCATGCACTGCCAGGGAGGTATCCATCTTTTTAGGAGTGAAGAAGAGCAGAATGTAAGTGTGGTGGAGGTCCATGAGGCATGAGTAGAATGAAAGGGGGTAAAGCAGCGGAACTGATGGATCATGACAGCAATGTTAAAAGCAATGGGGGATATAGGTTGGAGTGGTTGGTACTTTGATTAATAAATGTATGATAAGAGGGGAAGGTACCTAGGGTTGGCTGAGAGCATTACAGTCCCTTTATATAAAGGGAAGGGGACAAAAGATATTGTAAAAAGTATAGAGGAATAAGTATACTGAGTATAACCAGGAAAAGATACGGTAGGGTTTATAATTGACAGAATTAGAGGTAAGACTGAAGTAATTGCCGATGAGCAAGAGCTTCAGAGTGGTAGGGGAATGTGTAGATCAAGTGTTTACTTTGAAGCATATATTGAACATTTTTAGATAAAGGTAGGGAAGTTTTTATTGGCATTTATGGATTAGAAAAGGCATATGATAGAGTGCATAGCGGAGGGCAATGAGGCTGATGTTGCAAGTATATGGAATAGGGGGTAAGTTACTAAATGCTGTAAAGAGCTTTATGAGGATAGTGAGGCTCCGGTTAGGTTGTATAGAATGAGAGGGAGAATACTTCCCGGTAAAAGTAGTCTTAGACAGGGATGTGTAATGTCACCATGGTTATTTTAATATATTTTACCGATGGGGTTGTAAAAGAAGTAAATGCTAGGGTTGTCCGGAGAGGGGTGGGATAAATAATGGGGAATCAAATTCGAAAATGGAATTGACACAGATTACTTTTTGCTGATGATACAGTGCTTATGGGAGATTCTAAAGAAAAATTGCAAAGGTTTAGTGATGTGGTTTGAGACTGTGTGTAAAAGTAGAAGTTGAAAGAGAACATAGAAAAGAAGTAAGGTGATGAGTGGCATCAAATGATTTAGATAAAGAAATATTGATATCAAATTGGGGAGAGGAGTATGAAGAAGTGAATGTTTTCATATACTTGGGATTGACGTGTCCGGCGGATGGATTATGAGGATGAGGTTAATCATAGAATTGATGAGGGAAAAAAAGGTGATGGTGCTTTGAGGTATAGTGTGGAGTCAAAAAACATATCTATGGAGCAAAGAAGGAATGTATTAAAAGTATAGTAGTACCAACACTCTTATATGGTTGTGAAACTTGGGTGGTAATGCAGCAGCGAGGAGACGGTTGAGACAGTGGAGTTGTCCTGTCTAAGGCAATGTGTGGTGTAAAATATTATGCAGAAAATTCGAGTGTAAAATTAGAGAAAGTGTGGAGTTAATAAAAAATTAGTCAGAGGGCAGAAGAGGGTTTGGGAGGTGGTTTGGTCATTAGAAAGAATGGATCGAAAAGGTAAAAATGACATGGAAAGCATATAAATCTAATAGGGAAGGAAGGAGGGTAGGGGTTCGTCCTCGAAAGGGTTTGGAAAGAGGGGGTAAAGGAGATTTTGTGGGCGAGGGGCTTGGACTTCCAGCAGCATGCTGAGCGTGTTAGATAGATGAATGGAGAACGAATGATACTTGGGACCTGACATCGTTTTGAGTTGTGAGCAGGGTAAGATTTAGTGAAGGGATTCAGGGATCCGGTTTATTTCATATATCGGACTGAGTCCTGGAAATGGGAAGTACATTGCCTGCACTTTAAAGGAGGGTTTGGGATATTGGCATTTGGAGGGATATGTTTTGTGTATCTTGATGCGTATATGCTTCTAAATCTGTTGTATTCTGAGCACCTCTGCAAAGCATGATACTGTGTGAGTGTGGTGAAAGTGTTGAACGATGATGAAAAGAAATTTCATTCTTTTTGGGTCACCCTGGCTTCGGTGGGAAGACGACCGACTTGTTGAAAAAAAAAAAAGATATATATATATATATATATATATAAATATATATATATATATATATAGTATATTATATAAATATATATATATATATATATAATATATTTATATATATATATATATATAGAGATATATATATATATATATATAATTATAATATATATATATAATATATAATATATATATAATATATATAGATATATATATATATATATATATATATATATAGATATATATATATATAGACATCTATAAATCGATATATATATATAATATATATATAAATATATATATAATATATTTATATATATATAAATATAGATATATATATAATATATATATAAGGTAGTAGTTGGTAGACAGCAACACACCCAGGAGGTACTAACCGGCCTGCCAAGTGAGTGTAAAAAACGAACCTGTGATTGTTTACATGATGGTAGATCTGATGTCTTTGTCTGTCTCATAAATATGCAAGATTACCAGGCATGTCTTGCTACGTTCTACTTACACGTAGGTTCACACTACACATACTTGTACACATTTATTATACACACTCATCTGAGTGTGCTTGATTTTATCTTAATAGGTCTTGGGCTTATTAATTTTCCTTTTTAATATCCATGGGGAAGTGGAATAAGAATCTTTCCTCCGTAAGCCAATGCGTGGTGTAAAAGTCAACTTAAAATGCCGGGATAATGGGCTAGTAACCCCGTTTTCCCTGTAAAGAATACTAAAAGAATAAGAAGAAAATATTTCAAAGTGGGAAGTTGAATGTGTCGTGGATGTTGGGCAGATGATAAGAAAGAGATGATTGTGATGTTATGACTGAGAAAAGCTGATGTTCCTGGCTTTAAGGAAACAAAGCTGAAGGGGTGGGTGAGTTTTTCAGTGGAGAGGAATAAATGGGATTAGGTCAGGGTTTCAAATAGAGTTAGAGCTAAAGAAGGATAGCAATAATGTTGAAGGTTATGCTATGGCAGAAAAAGAGGACTAAAAATTATTAATTCAAGATTCTGTGAGTAAAATAAAGATTGGATGTGAAAAGTGGGTTTTATAAATAAAGCGTGTATGCACCTGGAGAAGAAGAAGTGTAGAGGTGAGAGAGAGATTTTGGGAAATGTTGAGTGAATGCGTGGGGAGTTTTGAATCAAGGGTGAGAGTATGGTGGGGGGGGGTTGGGGGATTTTAAAAATGGCTAAAGTTGGGTAAAAATGTTAGGGGGGAGTAGTAGTAAATTTGGGGTGCCAGGGGTAAATGTAAATGGAAGCCTTTAATTGAGCGATGTGTAGAAAGAAATCTGGTAATAAGTAATACATATTTATGAAACAGAGATAAATAAATATACAAGGTACGATGTAGCACTAATGAAAGTAGTTTTATTAGATTTATGTATTGGTGGATAAAAGGTGATGGGTAGGCTCCATGATGTACATGTATATAGAGGGCAACTGATATATCGGATCATTATTGAGTTTGTAGTACAGTTAGAGTATGAGGT
The DNA here is from genome assembly GCF_026875155.1 of Cherax quadricarinatus. Taxonomy (NCBI): domain Eukaryota; kingdom Metazoa; phylum Arthropoda; class Malacostraca; order Decapoda; family Parastacidae; genus Cherax; species Cherax quadricarinatus. The sequence continues at coordinate 68,485,227 of NC_069413.1, read as the reverse complement.
AGATGGAACAGAGGAAGTGGCAACAACTAGTAAGAGGGAAGTGAAAGTGTATAAACTAAGGAGTAGAAGTTCGGGTGAGATATAAGCACTATTGGCAGAATGGTGGCTTAGTGCAAAGATGAGTAGTGGGGGGTGAAGAGGGTGGGAATAGTTGTAAAAATGCAGTATTAAAGGTGGGGCAGAAGTTTTTGTGGTTATAGGAGGGTGGGGGCAGGAGGAAAGAGGAGTGATTGGTTGGAATGACTGAAGTTAAAGGGTGTGATAAAAGAGAAAAGGTAGCTTATAGAGGTTTTTTACAAGGAAAGCAGAAGTGTTTATAAGAAGAGCAGAGTATATGGAGAAGTAAAAGAAAGGTAAAGAGCTGGTGAAGAGTGCAAAAGGAGAGCAATGATAGAGTGGGGAGAGGCACGACAAGAAATTTTAATGAAAATAAAAAAAATAGGTAGTAGTTTGGGTAGACAGCAACCACCCAGGGAATAACACCGACCTGCCAGAATGACCTGAGAAACAAAAACCTGTAATCTGTTTTTGTCATGATGGTAGGATTGGCTGGTTTCTTTTCTGTCTCATAAACACGCTAAAGATAACAGGGATATCTTGCTACTCCTACTTACACTTTGGTCACACTTCTCAGACACCACAATGCATATATATAGATACATACATCAGGTTTGTCTCCTGTTTCTAAATAGCTCTTGTTCTTTTTTTTTTTCTTCTATTGTCCATGGGGAAGTAGGAAAAGAATCGTTCTCCGTAAGCCAGGCGTTGGTCGTATGAGGCGACTAAAATCGGGAGGCAATGGCTAGTACCCCTTCTCCTGTATACAATACTAAAAAAGGTGAAGAAGAAAAAACTTTATAAAACTGGGTTGCTTAAATGTGCGTGGATGTAGAGCGGATGACAAGATACAGAATGATTGCTGATGTTATGAATGAAGGAAGTTGGATGTCCTGGCCAAGCGAAACAAAGCTGAAGGGGAAGGAGAGTTTCAGTGGGGAAATAAATGGGATGAAATCTGGAGTATCTGAGAGAGTTACGCAAAGGAAGGGGTAGCAGTAATGTTTAAATGATCAGTTAGGGAAGAGAAAGAGAATATGAATTGTAAATTCAAGAATTATGTGGATAAAGTTAAGGTTGGATGCGAGAAGTGGCTCATAATAAGCGGTATGCACCTGGACAAGAGAGAGCAAGGAGAGAGAGAGATTTTGGGAGATGTAAGTGAATGTATAGGAGCCTTTGAACAAGTGAGAGAGTAATTGTGGAAGGACCTTGAATCTAAAGTAGGAGAAATTTTGAGAGGGTGTGGTAGGGTAAGTTGGGTGCCAGGTTAAAATGATAATGGGACCCTTTGAATTGAACTTTGTATAGAAAGGGGGTTTAGTTAGTAGGTAATAACATATTTAAGAAAAAGAGGATAAATAAGTTACAACACGATTATGATTTAGGGCGAAATGACAGTTAGTTTTGTTGGTTTATGTATGGTAGATAAAACGACGATGAGTAGACTTCAGGATGTTCATGTTTATAGAGGGGCCACAGATATATCAGATCACTTTCAGTTTGTTAGCTACACTGAGAGTAATAGTAATGGGATACAAGGAGAATAGAATCATCAGGGAAGAGAGAGGTGAAGGTTTATTAAACTAAAAGAGGAGCATCGGGTAAGATATAAACAGCTATTGAGGATAGATGGGCTAATGAGAGCAGAGGCACTGGGGTCGAAGAGGTATGGGGTAGGTTTAAAATTGTAGTGTTAAGTGGTCAGCAAAGTTTTGTGTTACAGAAAGTGGGTGCAGGAGGATGAGGAGCGATTGTGAATGATGATTAAAGAGAGTAGTAAGGGAGAAAAAGTTAGCCATCTGAGAAGTTTTTTACAAAGTAGAAGATGCAGAGGAGGGAAGAGTATATGAGAAAAAGAGAGAGTTAAGAGAGTGTGAAGCAATGTAAAAAGAGAGCAAATGAGAGAGTTGTGAGAATTTATCAACAAATTTGTTGAAAAATAAGAAAAAGTTTTTGGGAGTGAGATTAACAAGTTAAGAAAGCCCTTAGGAACAAATGATTTGTCAGTTAAAAATAGGAGAGGAGAGTTATTAAATGGAGAGTTAGAGTATTGGGAAGATGGAAGGAATATTTTGAGAATTGTTAATGTTGAATGAAGAATAGGGAAGCTGTGATTTCGTGTATAGGGCAAGAGGAATAACATCTTGTAGGAGTAGGAAAGCCAGTTGTGAGTGTGGGGAAGTTCTGAGGCGAGTAGTAAAATGAAAGGGGGTAAGGCAGCCGGGATTGATGGGATAAAGATCGAATGTTAAAAGCAGTGGGATATAGTTTTGGAGTGTTGGTGCAATTATTTAATAAATGTATGGAAGAAAGTAAGGTACCTAGGGATTGGCAGAGAGCATGCATAGTCCTTTGTAATAAAGCAAAGGAAAGAAAAGAGAGTGCAAAAATTAAGGGGGTTAAGTCCTGCCAAGTGAGTGTAAAACGAAGCCTGTGATTGTTTTACATGATGTAGATTGCTGATGTCCACTTTTGTCCGTGTCTCATAAATATGCAAGACTTAACCAGGGCATGTCTTGCTACTTCACTTACACTTAGGTCACACTACCCATACATGTACACATTTATTTATACACATCGCAGTCTGAGTTTTTCTTTGATTTTATCTTAATATATTCTTGTCTTATGAATTTTTCCTTTATATCATGGGAAGTGGAATAAGAATCTTCCTCCTAAGCCATGCGTGGATGTAAAACCAACTAAAATGCCGGGAACATGGGCTAGTAACCCCTTTTCCTGTAAGATTACTAAAAAGAATAGAAGAAGAAAATTGGTCAAAGTGGGAAGTCTGAATGGGCCGTGGATTGTGTGCAGATGATAAGAAAAGAGATGGATTGTGGTGTATGAATGAGAAGAAGCAGTTGTCCTGCTTTAAGTGAAACAAAGCTGAAGGGGGTTGGGAGAGTTTCAGTGGAGAGGAATAAATGGGATTATCAGGGGTTTCAAATAGAGTAGAGCTAAAGAAGGGAGTACAATAATGTTGAAGATAAGCATGGCAGGAAAAGAGGGGTCAAAATGTATTACTTCAAGGATTATGTGGAGTAAAAATAAAGATTGGATGTGAAAAGTGGGTATAATAACGTGTATGCACCTGGAGAAGAGAGAAGTGTAGAGAGAGAGAGAGATTTTGGGAATTTGAGTGAATGCGTGGGAGTATTGAATCACGTGTGAGGTAATGGTGGTTGGGGATTTTAATGCTAAAGTGGGTAAAAATGTTATGGAGGGAGTAAGTAGGTAAATTTGGGGTTGCAAGGGGTAAATGTAAATGGGGAGCCTTTAATTGAGCTATGTGTAGAAAGAAATTTGTAATAATAATACATATTTTATGAAAAAGAGGATAAATAAATATACAAGTATGATGTAGCACGTAATAAATAGTTTATTAATTATGTATTGGTGGATAAAAGGTTGAACGGTAGGCTCCAGAGTACATGTTTATAGAGGGGCAACTGTTATATTCGGCTCATTATTTAGAGTTGTAGCTACAGTTTTAGAGTAAGAGTAGAGTGAAAAGAGGAAGGTGGCAACAACAAGTAAGAGGGAAGTGAAAGTGTTAAACAAGGAGGAGGAATTTTCGGGGGAATAAAGCGACTATTGGCAGAAAGGTGGCTAGTGCAAAATGAGTAGTGGGGGGGTTGAGGGGGTTTGGAATAGTTTTTTAAAAATGCAGTATTAGAATGTGGGCAGAAGTTTGTGGTATAGGCGGGTGGGGGCAGAGGAAAGAGGATGATTGTGGAATGATGAAGTAAAGGGTGGGATAAAAGAGAAAAAGGTAGCTGATGAGAGGTTTTTACAAAGCAAAGTTTATAAGAAGAGCAGAGTATATGGAGAGTAAAAGAAAGGTAAAGAGAGTGGTGAGAGAGTGCAAAAGGAGAGCAGATGAATAGAGTGGGAGAGGCACTGTCAAAAATTTTAATTGAAAATCAGAAAAAATTTGGAGTGAGTTAAACAAGTTAAGAAAGCCAAGGAAAATATGGATTTGTCAGTTAAAAACAGAGTAGGGGAGTTTAGTAGATGGGAGATTGGAGGTATTGGGTAGATGGCGAGAATATGTTGAGGACTTTTAAATTTAAAGGAAGAAACAGAGGCAGAATTTCCATGCACTGGTCAGGGAGGTATACCATCTTTTAGGAGGAAGAGAAGAGCATAATGTAAGTGTGGGGGAGTTACGTAGAGGCATTTACGTAAAATGAAAGGGGTAAAGCAGCTGGAACTGATGGGATCATGACAGAAATGTTAAAAGCAGGGGGGATATAGTGTTGAGGTTTGGTACTTTTTGTTAATAAATGTAGAAAGAGGGAAGGTAACTAGTGATTGGCAGAGAGCATGTATAGTCCCTTTAATAAAGGGAAAGGGGACAAAAAGACCCTGTAAAAATTATAGATGAATACGCTTACTGAGTATACAGGGCAAAGTGTACGTAGGGTTATAATTGAAAGATAAGTTAGACAAATGTAGGATGCGGATGACAAGGCGGTTTTAGAGTGGGTAGGGAGGTGTAGATCAGGTGTTTACATTGAAGCATATATGTGAAACAGTATTTAGATAAAGATAGGAAAGTTTTTATTGCATTTATGAATTGTATAAAGGCATATGATAGAGTGGATAGAGGACAATGTGGCAGATGTTGCAAGGATATGGGAATAGGTGGTAAGTTATTAGAATGCCTGGTAAAGATTTTTTATGAGGATGATGAGGCTCAGGTTATGGTGTGTAGAAGAAGAGGGAGACTACTTCCCGGTAAAAGTAGGTCGTAGACAGGGATGTGTAATGGTCACCAATGGTTGTTTAATATATTTTATAGATGGGGTTGTTAGGAAGTAAATGCGAGGGTGTTTTTGGGAGAGGGGTGGTTTAAATTATGGGAATCAAATTCAAAATGGGAATTGACACAGTTTACTTTTTTTGCTGATGATACTGTGCTTATGGGGAGATACTAAAGAAAAAATGCAAAGGTTAGTTGGATGAGTTTGGGAATGTGTGTAAAGGGTAGAAAAGTTGAAAGTGAACCGATAGAAAAGAGTAAGGTGTTGAGGGGTCAAATGATTAGATAAGAGAAAATTGGATATCAAATTGGGGAGGAGGAGTATGGAAAGAAGTGAATGTTTTCAGATACTTGGGAGATGACGTGTGGCGGATGGATTTATGACGGATGAGTTAATCATAGAATTGATGAGGGAAAAAGGTGAGTGGTGCGTTGAGGTATATTGGTGGAGTCAAAAACGTTATCTATGGAGGCAAAGGAAGGAATGTAGAATGTTATAGTAGTACCAACACTCTTATAGGGGTTGAAGCTTGGTGGTAATTGCAGCAGCGAGGAGACGGTTGGAGGCAGCGAGATGTCCGGTTTTAAGGGCAATGTGTGGTGTAAATATTTATGAAGAAAATTCGGAGTGTGGAAATTAGGAGAAGGTGTGGAGTTAATAAAAGTATTAGTCAAGAGGCAGTAGGGGTTGTTGAGGTGGTTTGTCATTTAGAGAGAATGGATTCACAGTAGAATGACATGGAAAGCATCTAAATCTATAGGGAAGAAAGGCGGGTAGGGGTCGTCCTCGAAAGGGTTGGGAGAGAGGGGGTAAAGAGGTTTTTGTGGGTAAGGGCTGGACTTCCCCCAGCAAGCGGGGGGTGAGCGTGTTAGATAGGAGTGAATGGAGACGAATGGTACTTGGGACCTGACGATCTGTTGGAGTGTGAGCAGGGTAATATTTAGTGAAGGGATCGGAAACCGGTTATTTTCATATAGTCGGTACTTGAGTCCTGGAAATGGGATGTACAATGCCTGCACTTCAAAGGAGGGGTTTGGGATATTGGCAGTTTGGGAGGGTTATGTTGTGTACTGTATATGTGTATGCTTCTAGGACTGTTGTTTTCTGAGCACCTCTGCAAAAACAGTGATTATGTGCGAGTGTGTTGATAGTGTTGAATGATGATGAAATATTTTCTGTTTGGGGATTTTCTTTCTTTTTTGGGTCACCCTGCTCGTGGTAACGGCTCGACTTGTTGAAAAAAAAAAAAAAAAAAAAAAAAAGTCTGTTGAGTGTACCTGGTACGTGTATGGTAGAAGGTATAAATTGAAAGAATAAAAGTAAGACAGAATAGGATTGCAGATGAACAAGGAGGCTTTAGGAAAGGTAGGGGGTGGTGGACCAGGTGTTTAACAGTGAAACATATAAGTGAACAGTATTTAGATAAGGCTAAAGAGGTCTTGTGCATTTATTGCTTGAAAGGCGTATTACGGGGTGGATAGGGGGGCAATGTGGCAGATGTTGCAAGTGTATGGTGTAGGAGGTAGGTTACTGAAAGCAGTGAAGAGTTTTTACGAGGATAGTGAGGCTCAAGTTAGAGTATGTAGGAAAGAGGAAATTTTTTCCCAGAAATAGTTGGCCTTAGACAAAGGATGTATGTCACCGGGGTGTTTAATATATTTATAGATGGGGTTGAAGAGAAGTAAAGGCGAGGGTCTGGGCAAGAAGGCGTTGGAGTTAAAAGATAAAGAAATCACACACAAAGTTGGAGTTGTCACAGCTGCACTTTGCTGATGACACAGTGCTCTTGGAGATTCTGAAGAGAAGTTGCAGAGATTGGTGGATGAATTTGGTAGGGTGTGCAAAAGAAGAAAAAGGGAAAAGGGGAATATCAGGAAAGAGTAAGGGTATGAGGATAACAAAAAGATTAGTGAGGAAAATTGAATATCAATTGGAAGGGAGAGAAGTATGGAGAGGTGTAACGTATTCAATATTTGGGAGTGGTGGCGTGCCACAGATGGGTCTATGATAGAGGAGTGTATCATAGAATTGATGGGGAAAAAGAGTAGTGTTTGCACTTAGGAGTCTGTGGAGAGCAAGAACTTTGTCCTTGGAGGCAAAGAGGGAATGTATGAGAGTATAGTTTTACCAACGCTCTTATATGGGTGGTGAAGCCGTGGGTGATGAATGTTGCAGCGAGGAGAAGGCTGGAGGGCAGTGGAGATGTCATGTCTGAGGGGCAAATGTGTGGTGTGAATTTAATGCGGAGAATTCGTAGTTTGGAAGTTGGGGAGGTGCGGGATTACCAAAACTGTTGTCCAGAGGCGAGGACGTGTTGTTGAGGGGTTCGGACCATGTAGAGAGAATGGAGCGAACAGAATTGACTCAAGAGTGTATCATCTTAGTGGAAGGAAGGCGGGGTAGGGGTGGGTCGCCTAGGAAGGGTTTGGAGGGAGGGGTAAAGGAGGTTTGTGTGCGAGGTGCTTGGAACTTCCAGCAGGCATGCGTGAGCGTGTTTGATAGGAGTGAATGGAAGACAAATGTTTTTAATACTTGACTGCTGTTGAGTGTGAGCAAAGTAAACATTTTATGAAGGGATTCAGGAAACCGGCAGGCCGGGACTTGAGTCCCTGGAAATGGGAAGTAAAGTGCCTGCACTCTGAAGGAGGGTGTTAATGTTTGCAGTTAAAACTGTAGTGTAAAGGCACCCTCCTGGCAAGACAGAGATGGAGTGAATGATGGTGAAAGTTTTTTCCTTTTTCGGGCACCCGGCCTTGGTGGGAATCGGCGTGTGGATAATAAAAAAAATAAAAAAAAGAAAAAATTTTGGAGTGAGTTAAACATTAAGAAAGCCTAGGAAAATATGGATTTGTCAGTTAAAAACAGAGTAGGGGAGTTAGTAGATGGGGAAGATGAGTATTGGGTTGATGCGAGAATATTTTGAGGAACTTTTAAAATTTAATGAAGAAACAGAGGCAGTAATTTTCATGCACTGGTCATGGAGGTATACCATCTTTTTAGGAGTGAAGAAGAGCAGGAATAAGTGGTGGGGAGGGTACGTGAGGCATTACGTAAAAATGAAAGGGGTAAAGCAGCTGGAACTGATGGATCATGAACAGAAATTTAAAGCAGGGGGATATAGTGTTTGAGTGGTGGTACTTTTGTTTAATAAATGTATGAAGAGGTGAGTACCTAGGGCTTGGCAGAGAAGCATGATAGTCCCCTTTATATAAAGGGAAAGGGACAAAGAACTGTAAAAATTATAGAGGAATAAGCTTACTGAGTATACCGGAAAGTTACGGTAGGGTTATAATTGAAAGAATAGAGGTAAGACAGAAATATGATGCGATGAGACAATGGAGGTTTTAGAGGGGTAGGGATGTGTAGATCAGTGTTCACATTGAAGGCATATAGTGAACCATATTTAGATAAAGATAGGGAAAGTTTTTTATTGGCATTTATGGATTTAGAAAAGGCCTATATAGAGTGGATAGAGGAGATAAGGGCGAGAATTTCAAGTATATGGAATAGGTGGTAAGTTATTAAATGCGTAAAGAGTTTTACATGAGATACGGGAGGCTCAGTAAGGGGTTTTTTGTGTAGAAGAGAGGGAGACTACTTCACGGTAATAGTAGGTCTTAGACAGGGATGTGTAATGTCACCATGGGTTGTTTAATATATATAAGATGGGGTAGAAAGGAAGTACATGCTAGTGTTTGGGAGAGGTGGGATTAAATTATGGGGAATCACATTTCAAAATGGAATTGACACAGTTACTTTTGCTGATGATACTGTGCTTATGGGTGATTCTAAAGAAAAATTGCCTAGGTCGTGGATGAGTTTGGGAATGTGTGTAAAGTAGAAAGTTTTGAAAGTGAACATAGAAAAAGTAAGGTGATGAGGGTGTCAAATGATTTAGATAAAGAAAAGATTGGATATCAAATTGGGGAGGAGAAAAAGAAAAAAAAAAAAAGTAATGGAAGAAGTGAATTTTCAGATACTTGGGAGTTGAACAGTGCGGCGGATGGATTTTAAGAAGGATGAGGTTAATCATAGAATTGATGAGGGAAAAAAGGTGAGTGGTCTTGAGGTATATGTTGAGTAAAAAAACGTTATCTATGGAGGCAAAGAAGGGAATGTATGAAAGTAGAGTAGTATCCAACAACTCTATATGGGTGTGAACTTGGTGGTGAAATGCAGCAGCGAGGAGACGGTTTGGAGGCAGCGGAGATGTCCTTTTAAGGCAATGTGTGGTGTAAATATTATGCAAAAATTCGAGTGTGGAAATTAGGAGAAGTGTGAGTTAATAAAAGTATTAGTCATGAGGGCAGAAGAAGGGTTTGTTGAGGTGGTTTGGTCAATTAGAGAGAATGGATCACAGTAGAATGACATGGAAAGCATATAAATCTATAGGAGGAAGGAAGGCGGGGTAGGGGTCTCCTCGAAAGGGTTGGAGAGAGGGGGTAAAGGAGGTTTGTGGTAAGGGTCTTGACTTCCAGCAAGCGTGCGTAGCGTGTTAGATAGGAGTGAATGGAGACGAATGGACTTGGACTGAAACACTGTTGGAGTGTGAGCAGGTAATGATTTAGTGAAGGGATTCAGGGAAACCGGTTATTTTCATATTCTAGGGCGTCGACTTGAGTCCTGGAAATGGGAGTACAATGCCTGCACTTTAAAGGAGGGGTTTGGATATGGCATTTGGAGGGATATGTTGTGTTCTTTATATGTTTATGCTTCAGACTGTTGTATTCTGATCACTCTGCAAACAGTGATAATGTGCGAGTGTGTGAAAGTGTTGAATGATGAGAAAGTATTTCTTTTTTGGGGATTTTCTTTCTTTTTGGGTCCACCCTTCCCGTGGGAGACGGCCGAACTTGTTGAAAAAAAAAAAAAAAAAAAAAAAAATAATATATATATATATATGAATATATATAGATGAGGCAGTTTGAGGGATATGTTGTGTTATCTTTATATGTGTACGCTTCTAAACTGTTGTATTCTGAGCACTTCTGCAAAAGCATTGAAAATGTGCGAGTGTGTGAAAGTGTGAATGATGAATGAAAATATTTTCTTTTTGGGGATTTTCTTCTTTTTGGTCCCCACCTTGCCTCGCTGGGAGAAACGGGCGACTTGTTGAAAAAAAAAAAATATATATATATATATTATATTATATTATATATTTTTTTTTCAACAAGTCGTACATGCATGTGTAGTGTGACCATTAAACGGAAGTAGAAGGTAAGCAAGATGTACCTTGAAATCTTGCATGTATGAGAACAGATAAAAAGACACCAGCAATGCTACCATCATGTAAAACAATTACAGGTAGTACGTCCCTGGGTGTTTGCTGTCTACCAACCTACTACTTAGGCATTACTTAATTGTTTAATAATAATAATACTCACCATCTTCCATCCGAACTGGCATTGCTGGTGTAAGTATTTCTAAGGCTTGTCGAACAACAGATCTTGCCTCCATTGCATGTGCTTTTAACAAGCTATGGAACACCTGCAAAACTATTCGTTTGTGTATAGCAAATTTGGCTATAATGTGTGACAGCAGCAGATGTCCATGATATTTTGTAGCTGGATCCACACAATTCTTGGAAAGTAAACAAGGCCATGCAAAAGTCATAAGCCTGCGAAGTTTCTGACCCTGCCTTTTGTTGCAAGCAGCATGAATGTGTGCTGAGGCTTGTTCCACCAAAAGGCATGAAAGCTGAAGCAGAAGAATTTCTTACTGCATCACTATAAAAACAAAAGGCGCTTACTGGATTGATAACTCGAGAATAAAGTCTGACACGACATTATCAAGGTAGTCTTGATCTGGTGCTGGAGGATACCAATCAATTTCTCTCCGCATCAACCGAATTCAAGCTCACAGTTAAACAAGGAATGATTATATACTGCAAGATCCGTGCTTTCAGTCTCTGCGGCACCTGAGAAACATCCTCAAAAACTTCAACAAACCTGAAAAAAGCGATCTTTTCCATTTCTACTAACCGAATATGTTTTTGTGCAAACTGTTTTCTCAAGAAAATCCTCTAAGAACTGAAAATCTGATGAACCGTCCCTAATGAATGCTCTAAAAAGCTGAAAGAGAAGCTTAATATCATCTGTATGGATGTTGTCTGTGAAGTACATAAGGAGAATAGATACCACCATTCGTGGTTCTTTCCAATGCATAAAATCTGTGCTTTCCGCAGTGTGATGTCTTTCCTGGAATTCATCAGATACCCATATATTCCTTAGGGCTACAACCAATTTAGTTTGTGATGCAAGCCATTTGGCATTAAAACGAATAGTAAGAATGACATGGCCCACGCACGACCTAAATACTGAAGCTGAGCCTTATCAGCAGCTGTTATGGGAGGCTGCTGCTGCTGTTGTGACTGCAGCCCTGCCATCTGTACAATTGTTGGGGTGGCCATCAAGACGCTTAATAATTTTTCAGTGCAAGTTTGTAAGTGTTGTCTAAAAGCAGCATTATCTTTGTGGCGCACCAGATATTCCAAATAACGTGTCCATTGTTGATCACGCGCATGAGGATCAGACAGAAAAAGTTCCACAGTTTCTGCAGGATATCGTAGAAGAAACTTCATCAATGGTTCTCGGAATGGACTACCTGCCTCTATTAGCAAGGCTCGTTCAGTTTGCAATACCAGTTTACATAAAACTTCAACAAATCGCGCAGAAGCTGCTGGAATTTGATGAAAAATTCCAACAATGTTTGCACAAAGCTTGAGATCATTGTTATCTTGCTTGTTTGCAGCAGTACTTTGCTTTCTAGTTACAATGGCCATTTCAATAAGGTTCTTCACATGTTGTGTAAGTTGTTCACACAGCTTTTCATTGAACGTGTAAGGGAATAGCTGAGTTAAGTACGATAAGCGGTGAATCACTGGAAGTGTGACACTTCTGTAGTGGCACAGTTGAGCCAGTAAAGGCCGCATTGCTGTATGCACCATCTCCATGTCTATCTGACATCCACTCTGAAACTTTTTTAGACACTCAAAGGCTGTCTCCTGAAGCTCTGGATGGGATGAATTATTCAAAGCCTTATATAATGTTGGAAAGATTTTCTCTCTTATCTGAGGTATGTAATGGCATGCAGCAAGAGCCTTAAGAGCAGATTTCCTTAATGGAACTAAATTAGCAATATTCTTATAACAAGATAATTTAGCCAAGAAAGAATCTTCTGTTTCAACCAACATGTGCAATTCTGTGAAGAAAAACTTGTGCTCATTCAAATTCAAGTCAAGTGTAAAAAGTCTTGGTTCAAGAGTAGTACAAAAATTTTTTTGCCCCCCTTTTTAAACCCAAATTTTGGAAATTTTTGGGGCTGGGGTTCCGTAGGGATGCTTTTTAGGAAGGAACCCAGTCTCCCCAAAAACATCTTGTGTGGTGCATCATTTTCTGTTACACCTTTGCCATTTTAGTTTTTGCCAAAACAGGGTGAGAACTGCAGGCTTGCTCCTTACTTTTGTATTTGGAGAAAAAAACCTGACGTACAAATTGTGAGTAAAACATCGTAAAGGGTGATTTATTTTAAAATTTGGTCTCATTTTTCTGATTATTTTCCACCCCGAGTCCCGCACCACAAACTTTAACATTTTTTAAAAAATTTAAATTTTTTGGCCATTTTAACAGCCCCACGGGATCTTTTTCCCTGTAAGACCCCATCATGAAAAATTTAAAAATTTGCTCTTAAGAATGAAAATTTGATTTTTCTAATACCCTTTTTTGGGGCCCAAATGCGTTCAAAAAAAAATTTTTATTGCAATACAGCCCCCTTTAGCTTTGCTTTCCATCCCCTTTTCAAAACACAGCCCAAAAAAAACCCCTTTTTCTCTCCCAATTTTCCCTGAGGGGGAATTTTGCAAGCTCGCTTTTTGTACCCAAGAGGGTTTGGGAAGCGGGTTTTCCTTTAATAAAGAAAAAGGGGCCCAAGGGGGCCAGGCTTGCTTTAAATTCTTTTTCTTCAGGGCCCTTTAATAACGAAAAGAGCATCTTTAGAACTAATGGTTCCATCCCTTTGGGACCTTACCCCCAGCGCCCCATAAAATTTTAAAGGGCCCCGGGCCAGCTGGGAAATTTAGTACCATTGTATAATGCCTCCCCAAAGACCCCTTTGTTGGCCTGCCATTTTGGGCGCAAGTTTTTAATTGCGGCGGGCCAACAAACATCCCCGAAACGCCATTTTGATAAACTTGACGCTTGATCATCAGTGCACTTTTAATATGGCCCTGCCCGGGTTCGAAAAATTTCCCAAACTCTAAAGCGGGATGTAAAAAACGGGTTTTTTTTAAACCCAAGTTTTTTCTCTTACCCAAACTGCTTTAAATCCAAAAAAGGAAACACCGAATCACCTCCCAGCATTGGGCGGGGGAATTAGGCCCAAAGGTTCAGTGTTAGAGTTTTTAGTGCTGTGAAACCGGGTTCTCTTTTATTTTCTAAAATTTGGGGCAATGTAAGGGTGATTTGTGCCCCTAAAACCCGGGATATGAAACAAGTCTTGGAGTTTCTTGTTCTTTTTTACTCCAATTTCTGAGGCTCAATCACCCTTTTCCCGATTACCACCCCCCAAACCCTTGCCAAAAACTCTGAAAGCCCCCCTGAGCAAGGGTTGTCATTGGGGTTTCCCTTAGGGGTCTTCCATAAGGGCCTGCATAACCCTTCTGCTCTGCCCCAGGTTTTATGTGTTCAACAAAAAATCAGGCTAAAAATTTGTCTACACAGAGTTAAAGTGTTCTCGCCCTTTTGTGAAATTAAAGTTTTGGAACCGTTAAGAGTGACCCCAAGGGGTAAATGGCAGGGGCAAATAAGGCAGAAAGGGAAAGGGAGAGCCCTGACGGGGTCTGTAAAGACACAGCTCTAAAAAAAAGATCTTTCATATGCTGTTTGTGAAGGCCACTTTAAAGGGGCTTTTTAGCCCTTGCAGTAAATTTTGGAAACCCAAAGGTAAAAATTTTCTTTTTAAAAAAAAAGAAGATCATGACTTCCTCCCCCTATAGATAAAACAGAGCACGCAGAAAATAGGAAATAGTTAATGTTTCCCTGGAAATCATTGCAAACCCCATTGACCTGTTTACAATTTGGGTTTGTAGGTAAGGGTTTAAGAAACTGCTCTTTTTCAGCTCCCAAAAAGAGATACGCCCCCAAGACAAACTTTAAACAACTTAAGATAAAAGTGTGATTTTGTCCATTGGAGTGCCCCCCTTTCCCAAAATGGCCCCGGGTTTAAATATTCAACAAGTATTTTTCCCAAATTTGGGGGGATGTTGTGGATTTAGAAAGAAATAAAGGTTAGCAAAAAAATTTGAAAAGTGTTTATGTTTAAATCCCCTCCACCACATATTCTATATTTAGTTGAAAAAAATTTCTTTAAATGTGGAGGGATTCATCATTAAAAATACCCTGAAAAGTCCCCGAACCCCTTTTTTCCTTTAAATCTAACATTTTTGTGGTTTTGCCCCTTTCGGATTCTTTGACTGTGGGTTCCCCGGGTGCATTTTAGGTGTTTTAATTTCAAGGGGCCTTTGCATTGCCCAAATTAACCAATCAAAAAATACAAGCGTCTTTTAGGATGGAATGATTTTTTTAGGGGTTTAGTGCTGGCCCCACAGCTGTTTTGGGCAGTTGAAAAACCCCCCAAGTTTTTGTTTTTTGCACCACATAAAGTGTTTAACAAGTGCTCAACAGTCTGAAACACTATAGTTAACGTCACATTTGGGGGAAAAAACCAACCCTCGGGGTCTCTTTGTTTTTAAAGGGTCACTTAAATTTAATTTATTCTAATTTTCTTTTTTTTCACTTCGGGAAATTTAAAGGAAGCTTTGGGTGGACCCCAAGCCCAATTACTAATTTTAACTGATATTTTGGAAAGCAGTTTTGAGGGAAATACTTTTTTTATTGCCTGGGGTTATTGCTTGTTTTTAAAATTATAAAAACCCTGCAACGGGGCAATGGTTTTGGGAATTTATTGAAAAATACATAAAGCATTTGAAATAAAGCAATCTTTTTCCAGCCCCAAAGGTTCATTGGGGTTTCCCATCACTACGATTCGTAACAATCTACTAGATTGAGCAAGATTTTGCAAGAAAATTTTTCTGAATGCTGGTGGGATGTTTCATCATGAAATTTTTTAAAAGAAAAACAGATTTTACTGCACGAGAAAATTGCTCCCTTTTCCAACTGTGACGAACATGGGGAACCCAGGTCAGAAAATTTTAAAAAGGGCCAAAGGCCCTTAGCTTCAGTGCTTTTCCCTTCCTCGCCCAAAAAAGGGAAAGGCTCCATCAAAAAAATTTGTCAAAAATGGGGCACAAATTTTGTAAAAAAATTTAAAAATTTGAAATTAAATAAACCAAAATTTTTTTCAATTTCTAATTTTTTATTTACTTTTTCTGTCCCCCACCAAGGTAGGGTTGAAAAAAAAAAGGAAACACTTGTGCCCATCATTCTTTTAAACTGCTATTTTGCTGGATGGTACAGACATAAAAAATTTTTAAATGTAGAAAGGCCCCTTTCCATTTTTTCACAATTCTCATCTTATCATTTTTTACCTAAAAAAACACCAACTCTCCCCCTTATTGGCACCCTCCCAAAAAAACCCCTTAAAAGACACATGTGCAACACTGGGTTTCTTTATTGTAAAATTTTCCCTCATCCATGGTTTTATCAAACAAATTCAAGGACAAAAATTGGAAGACAGAAGAACTATTTCCCAAAAGAGGGAAGTAATAAAGCCCCTCACCTTGGGGTTTTGTGTAAAGGGAAGCCCCTTAGTCATGAAGAGCTGGAGCCCGGGGCAAGAAGGGGGGCCTTTTAAATAAAAGGGGCAACGGGTTGGAAAAGGGAAAAGGGGTAGCAACCGGGGCATGTCATTGGTAGGGGGGAAATTCCCCAGTGGAATTTAGAGCATACCTGGGGCCTGGGTTTAGTAAAAATAAGGGTCAGGGACATAGTGAATAATGGTTCGGGAGGGCATCTAAAAAAAACCCTTCTTCACAGCTGCTCCCTCTGCTACTACTACCACCCCCCACAAAACCCAGCCTCATTATGCCCTACCCCACGGGGGAAATCCGTCTACCAGTGCTATCCCCTTGTCTGCTACCCCCCCCCTTTTTTTCCACTTTTTTTTTTTTTTTTTTTTTTTTTAAACAAGTGGGCCCGGTCTCCCACCGGGCCCAAAGGGGTGACCCCAAAAAGAAAAAAAACCCCCAAAAAAAAAAAACCTTTTTTCATCATTCAACACTTTCCCCACACTCGCACATTATCACTGTTTTGCAGAGGTGCTCGGGAATACAACAGTCAGAAGAAAAAAACATATAAAGATACACAACATTCCCCCCAAAATCCCAAATACCCCAAACCCCCCCCTTTTAAAAGTGCGGGCTTTGTATTTTCCCATTTCCGGGAACTCAAGTCCACAATAGGAAAAAAACCCGGGGTTTTCCCCCGATCCCTTCACTAAATTTTACCCTGCTCACACCCCCAAACAGATGGTCAGGCCCCCAAAGAAACCTTTTCGTTCCTTTCACCCTATCTAACACGTCCGCACGCTTGCGGGTTTTTCCAAACCCCCTTCCCCCCACAAACCCCCCTTTTACCCCTCCCCCCACCCTTTGAGGACGACCCCTCCCCCCCGCCTTCCTTCCCCTATAAAATTTATATGTTTTCCCTGTCACCCTACTGTGACCCCTTCCCTCCTAAAATGACCAAACCCCCTAAAACAACCCCTTTTTTCCCCTCTGCCTAATACTTTTTTTAAACCCCACACTTTCCAAATTTTCCACATTTTCCAATTTTCTGCATAATTTTTACCCCACACATTCCCCTTAAAAGGACATCCCCGGGTTTCCCTCCAACCGTTCCCGCTGCTGTATTTCCCACCCAACCCTCCACCCAAAAAAAGAGTTTTGGTACTACTATACTTTCAAAACTTCCCTTCTTTGCCTCCATAGATAACTTTTTTTGACTCCACATATACCTCAACGCACCACTCACCTTTTTTCCCTCATCATTCTTTTTTTTTTAAACCCTCATCCTTCAAAATCCATCCCCCGGGCCCACGTCAACCCCCAAAGAATCTAAAAAACATTCACTTCTTCCATACCCCTCCTCCCCAAATTTGTTTTTCCAATTTTTCTTTATTAATAAATTTGACACCCTCATCCCTTACTCTTTTCTATTTTTCCAACTTTAAAACTTTCTATTTTTACAAAAATTTCCCCAAAAACCCCATCCAAAAACCTTTGAAATTTTTTTCTTTGGGAAATTCCCCTTTAAGCACGTACCCTCAGCAAAAATTTAACTGTTTTAAATTTCCCTTTTTAAATTTTGATTCCCCATAATTTAATCCCCCCCCTCCCCCAAACCCCCAAGAAATTTATTTTCCCTTTTCCCCCCCATCTATAAATTATTAAACAACCTGGTGCATTACACACCCGGGTCAAAAGACCTACTTTTCCCGGGAAGTAGTCTCCCTCTCTTCTACCCCCCCTAACCTGACCTCATTTCCCTCAAAAAAACTTTTTACAGCTTTTAAATAACTTACCCCCTATTCATATACTTCCCAACATCGGCCCATTGCCCCTCTATCCACTCTATCATATGCCTTTTTTTAAACCATAAAGGGAAATTTAAAAAATTTCCCCTTTTTCTTTTTTCAAAATTTCTGTTCCATTTTGTTTTAAAATGTAAACCCCTGACTACACCCCCCTACCCACTCTAAAACCCCCTTTGGCTCACCCGCAATCCTAAAATTCTGTCTTCCCCTTTAAAATTTCTTTCAATTTTAACCCTACCGTCCCACTTTTCCTGGTATACTCTAAGTTATTCCTTTTAAAAATTTTTACGTTCTTTTGCCCCCTTTTCCCTTTATATAAAGGGTTTTAAACATGCTTCTGCCAATCCCTGGGTTTTAAAAAATATATATTATATATATATATAGGTAGTAGGTTGGTAGACAGAAACCCAACCCAGGGGGGGGTACTACCGTCCTGCCAAGTGAGTTTTTAAAACGAAGCCGGTGATTGTTTTACATGAGGGTTTGGAAATTGCGGATGTTTTTGTTGTTCATAAATAGGGCCAAATTACAGGCATGTCTTGCTACTTCTTTTTACACTTAGGTCACCTACACATACATGTAACATTTTTTTATCACATTTCATCGGGTTTTTTTGATTTTATCTTAATATTTCTTGGTTTATTAATTTTCCTTTTATATCCATGGGGAAGTGGAATAAGAAAACTTTCCTCCCTAAGCCATGGTGTTGTAAAAGTCAAAATAAAATGCCCGGGAAAAAAATGGGCTAGAACCCCTTTTCCCGTAAAGATTTTCTAAAAAGAAAAAAGAAGAAGAAAATTGTTTTCCCTTTTCCCCCTTTTCGCCCTTTTATTAAAAGCCAAAAATTTTTGTCTCTGTGCTCCAAATCTTCATGACCCGGTGCCTTCAAACCAACTCAAGGTGAAAGGGGGGATTAAACCTTTATCTTTTGTATACAGTTCTTCTTTCCCTTTCCCAAATTTTTAAAATTTAATTTGTATTGAAAAGCCATTTGGGTGGAAAAACCCCTCCCAAAATAAAAATACCCAAAAATTTACATGTGTCTAATTTTTCATCTTGTCTGTATTGTATAATATTTATATACAAAAAAACCCTTTTTTATTTTTCCAAACTTTTATGGAAAAAAAGGGGGTCAGTCCCACCCTAACCTAAACCTTTGCTTGAAGACCAACCCAAGGCAGATCGCAGGGGAAAAAATTTAAAAAACCCCGACCCTTTTTTTTTTACATTCAGTATAAACATCATACCCCGTACAGTGGACCCCCGCAAAAAGATCACCTCCGAATGCGAACCCAAATTTTTTTAAGTGTATTTATTTTTAAGTGCGTTTTTTAAGTGTTTTGTTTGGGGGTTTTAAAAGGACTAAATTTCTTCCCAATAATTTCCTTTTGGGAAAAAATTCGGCATTTTGGCAAACCCGAACATAATTCTGGGAGTGAAAAAAATATCGTTTAAACCCGGGGGTCCCCCTGTAAAAGGGTAAAGTGCCAAAAATTTCTGCTTGAAACCTTATGGGCATGAAATATACCCCCGGTAAAAAGAAAGGGGGAAAAGGGGCCGGGATTTATGGGATAAAATAGAAATGTTAAAAGCGGGGGGGAAAAAGGTTTTTGGGGTTGGGGTTTGGGGCAATTTTTAATAAAATTTTTGGAAAGGGGGGAAGGTACCTAGGGGTTTGGCCCAAGGGGAAAGGGATAGTTCCTTTGTTTAAAGGGAAAGGGGGGTAAAAAAGAGGCAAAAAAATTATAGGGGGGTAAGTCTGGGTTTAGTATACCCGCAAAATTTTTAAAGGAGAGTTATTATTTAAAGAATTTTAAAAGTAAGACCCGGAAAAAATAGGAAAAGCAGATGAACAAAGGGGGCTTTTTGGAAAGGTAGGGGGTTTTGTGGGGCCCGGGTTTACAGTGAAACAAATAAGGAAACAGTATTTAGTAAGGTTTCGTGGCTTTTTTGGGGTTTTGGGAAAAAGGGGTATGGGCAGGGGGGGGGTTTTGGGGGGAATGTGGCAGATGTTCCCAATTTAAAGGGGTAGGAGGTAGGTTTCTGGGAAACATTGGGGGGGAGTTTTTTCGAGGTTTGTGAGGCTCAAGTTAAGTATGTAGGGGAAAAAGGGAAATTTTTTCCCAGTAAAAGTAGGCCTTAGGAAAGGATGTGTGATGTCACCGTGGTTTTTTTAAATATTTTTAGTTTGGGGGTTTTAAAAAGAAGTAAATGCGAGGGTCTTGGCAAGAGGCGTGGAAAATTTAAAAAATAAAGAACAAAATAAAATGGGAGTTGGGCACAGTTGCTCCCTTTTCGATACATGTGCTCTTTGGGGGATTCTGAAGAGAAGTTGGGAGAGATTGGTGGAAAGAATTTGGTAGGGTTTTGCAAAAGGAAAAAAAATTTAAAGGGAATACAGGGAAAAAGTAAGGTTAAAGAGGATTAAAAAGGGGTTGGTGATTTAAAGATTGGTATCAAATTGAAGGGAGAGAGTATGGAGGAGGTGAATGGGATTTAGATATTTGGGGTGGCGTGTCAGCGGATTTGGGCTTGAAAATGGGGTGAAAACATAGAAAGGTTTAGGGGAAAAGGGGGAGGGGGTGCACTTAGGGAGTCTGTGGAGACAAAGAACTTTGTCCTTGGAGGCAAAGAGGGGAAAGTAAGAGAGTATGTTTTTCCCCAAAGCTTTTTATTTGGGTGGGGAAACATGGGTGAGAATGTTGCAGTGAGGGGGAAGGCTGGAGGCCCCGTGGAGGTCATGACGGAGCAATGTTTTGGTGTGAAAATAATGCAGAAAATTTGTAGTTTGGAAATTTTTGGGGGGAGGTGCGGGGGATTACCAAAAAATGTTGGGCCCGAGGGTGAAAGGGAAAGGTTTTTTTGAAGGGGGGCCCGGGCTTTTGGGGAGAATGGAGCGAAACAGAATAACTTAAGAGGTTTTCCGTCTGTTGTGGAAGGGGAAGGGGGGGTAGGGGGCCGGGCCCAGGAAAGGTTGGAGGGAAGGGGGGAAAGGGGGTTTTTGTTGCAAGGGGCTTGGACTTCCAGCGGCATGCCGTGAGCGGTTTGGGTAGGAGGAAGGGAACCCAAAGGTTTTTAATACTTGGGCGGGTGGTTTGGGGTGTGAGCGGGTTTAAAAATTGGGTTTTAAGGGGGTTATGGGGAAAACCCGGGAGGCCCGGGCTTTTAGCCTGGAGATGGGAAGTACAGTGCCTGCACTGAAGGGGGGTGTTTTAAAGGGGGCAGTTTAAAAAATGTAGAGAAAAACCCCCCTTTTTGGAAGACAGTGATGGAGTGAATGATGGTGAAAGTTTTTGTTTTTTTGGGCCCCCTGCTTGGGGGGGAATCCCGGGCCCGTGTGATGATGATGATGAAATAACCCCCGAAAAAAAATTTTTGCAAATTTTTTTGAGCTTTAAACCCCTTTTAGGGTTTTTTGTCGTTTCTAGTACGTTTTACGCGTTTTGGGGTTTTTTACGTACTGTACCCATAAAATTCTAGCGGCCTCAAATCTCGCGCGAAAAGGGGTGGGGGGGAGGCCAAAGGGGTGAGAGAATGGGTTTTGCCCTGGGCGGGTGCGCGGGGGAGGAAAAAAAAATCGGGGCCCATGGGGCATTGTGGGAAGCCCCCCTTTTGTAAAAAATGTTTCCCCCATGCCTCCCCGGAAGAAGCTCCTCACTCCCGGCGGAAATTTGGGGGCCCTTTTGTTCCCCCGTGACAGTTCTAACAGTGGATTTAAGTTCCAGGAAGATGGTTTCGTGGTTTTTGTGAGGTTTTGGGCCGAAACAAAAGACCATAATTTTCGGTAAAGTGAAGAAAACCCCGACGACCCCCAGCCTTCCACCTCTGGTGCTGGGGCCCCCGTGTTCAGTTCAGTTTTTTCCAGAACCCCAAGGGGGAAACTTTATTTTCCCCCAAAACCCAGGACTCAAAAGAGAATTGGGGGTGATTGTGATGGGGGAAAATTGAACACAAGCTCCCTTTAAAAATAGTTCCCGTTTGTGAAAGGGAAATGCAATATTTTACAGGTTTAAGCGTCAGTAAATACGACATTT
Organism: Cherax quadricarinatus; assembly: GCF_026875155.1. NCBI lineage: Eukaryota > Metazoa > Arthropoda > Malacostraca > Decapoda > Parastacidae > Cherax > Cherax quadricarinatus. Next base: position 68,463,818 of record NC_069413.1, on the reverse strand, counting down.
TATTTGGGTCTGGGGGGTTTCCATATGTATTCCAAGGGGGAGAGTTAAACCGGGGTACATTCCCTGGGTGTACAACAGGAAAGACAGTGAAAAAGACGGGAAAATACTGTTGCAAATTTGGGAAAAAAAAATGTGCGTGGTGGAAAGGGTTTCCCGGGGGGAGGGATTCAAAGGGGGCCAAAGCTGCCACCCACGCCGCCCCTCACGAAACTTGAACAAAGGCCCCATCCCCACCCACCCCCAAACCTCCACAACCACAACCACCCCGTCAATTTCCAGTACCCCCGCAGACCGCACCGGGGTTTGGGAGGTAAACTGGGCAATTTTGTTCCAAATTTCCCCCCCCAGGGTTTTAGGCAGCCAAAGTGGAATACGGCCCTCTTTGCACTTGGGAAAAATGCCCCTGAACCCGGAAAGTTTCGAGTTATCTTTGACGAACCACTGATGGGAAAAATTTTGTCATGGAAAGAAAACATACTACGGGGTTTCACCTTGGCAAAAACATTACTTTTACCAAAATCACCCTCTAAAAACCATGGAAGGAGGGGAAATGTGGCTGAGATGTATCTTTTCTTTTCCACAATAATGCTATGCACATGTTTTAAAGAAAAAAGTGAAATCAACTGGGCAACAGACCCCCCCGAAATTTCAAAAACCAGGTTTCAGTGATATAATGCCAAATGATTCATTTTTGCTAAGGGTTTCGTATGTTTACTTTCAGATAAAACCAGGCCCGACAGAACTGACAGGTTTTTTTTAAGATTGGAAAGTGTTTGTGTACTGAAACAGAAAAACAGTACGCATTTTTTCCCCTTTAGGGAAACCCCTTTTAATTGATGAGTCCCTTTGGGTTTTGGGTTTTAAAAGGGGACTCTCTTTTAAGCATTTCATACCAAGCAAAAGGAAACGCTTTGGGGATAAAGTTGTTTTTGCTTTGTGTTTTTTACAGGGGGGTCGGTATTGGATATTAAATTTTGTTCACGGGAAGGTTTTACATTGGGAAAATACCCGGGGAATTTTTGGGGATCTCAGGTGATGTGGTTCGAAAAATGATAGAACCATACCTTGGTAAGGGGAAAAAATTTTAAAAAAGATAACTGGTACACAAGCCCCTCACTCAGTTTATTTTTTTCGAGGAACGGGAAAAATGTGTGTGGGGACAGTGCGTGCCCAAAACGAAAACAAATGCCCAGGTTTGACGCTGGCACTCGTGAGGGGAGGGAGGGTTTGCTGCCAATGACATCATGGCATTTCGGGTGGGCCTTTACAAACGGGGGGTGTCACACTGTTGTCATCAAATTTACCCCCAATGAAATGGGCAAACAGTGGGCCCGGGAGCATAGAGAGAGAAAAAAGAACCCCTTAAAACCTGCGCTTGTTGATTAAAAATTCAACATGCGTTCAGTGGAAAAATGGACATGGGGAGATTGGTTTGGGTGATTTTGTTTTCCCCCAAGAGTTTTAAAATGGACATCAAAATGTTTTTCCTTTTTCTGGACATTTCCAAAGGGTCAATGCTTATAATATGAAAAAGATGAGCACCAGAAAAAAAAACCCAAAAGAAAGGCGAATTCTGTTGTTGTCATCGACAAATATATTCCAAAATACCAAGGAACAGCACCTTCAATTTACCGCCCACCAAATTATCAAAAATACCCCGCCCCGTCTGAAGAAAAGGGGGATCACTTTTCCCGGTTTTAAAACCCGCCTGCTACCCGCTTTGAAGAAAAAGGGCCCAAAAAGGGTTCGTCTTTTGACATACAAGAAAAAGCCCCCGACAAAAGCAGAAGGGCACTCAATTTTTTGTGTGAGGGGCAAAACTCCCCCTGTGTATGAACCCATTTTAAAAGTTCCACGGGGCAGAACTTCTAGAAAAAATTTTCCCCCTGTGTATATGTTTTATAAAAAAAAATACAAAAAAAGTAATAAACAAAATTTTTATTTTCGTTTGTTTGGGGTAAATATTTTCTGTAAACAAAATAATGGGGCAACAGTGTTTTCCCCCCTTATTGTGTAGTAAATTTAAAAAAAAAACTTTTTCAAAAAACTGATCATGTTGGCCCCAGAGGCCCTAAAAATTTACTCAGGGAAAAAAAAAATTAAAAATAATTGAAAATAGTCCTAAAAAAGGGAAAAAAAAAATACCGGGGGGACGGCAGCGGCGATGTTACCATTGGGGGTTCAATTTTGGGAAAAATTTCCCCCCATTTCTCGGAAAGTTTAAGTTAAAATTTTTTTTTTTACCCCATTAAATTTTTGAAAAAAAAACTTATTTTTTTTATAAGAAAAAATAATTTTTTTTTTTTTTTTAAATTTTTGGGCCCACCCCGAGAACAATTTCGGAGAGGGCCTTTCACCCTCAAAGGGGTTTAAAGGGTCATAATTAACCCCTGACTCCCCACCCCCCAATCCTGAGGGGTTTCCTGATGGGGCAAAAATTTAAAAAAAAAAAAAAAAAAAAAAAAAAATCCAGGGAAAGGAAAAAGAATCTTTTCCGATTGTTAAAGACAAAAAAAAAAAAAAAAAAAAATTTGATGGGAAAACTTGACGGAATTACCCCTCTCGCGAATTTTTTTTTAAACGATTGAGTACAATAAAATGCCCCTTTATGATTTTAACACCCAAAACGTGGTCAGGAAATTTGCAATTTGGCCCAAATTTTATGAAAAATTTAAAAAATTTTAAAATTTTAAAAAAGGTCCAAAATGAACAATGCAGCATTCCCGGGTCTAAAATAACAATTTTTTTTTTTTTCATCAGTCAGTCTCCAGGCCCCTCTGATATTTTCTCTTGCCTTTTTTATTTTTAATTTTATTAAAAAAAATAGAAAAATTTGGGTTTTTGCAGACTACTGCAATTTTATAATAAATTTTATAAATAATTCAACCCATTCATGACTGAAAATTAAATGGCTATTGGGGCATTTATTGGACAAGGGCATCCTTTGTTTAAATTTTTTAATATCGGCAAAAATAAAAAATTTCCCCCAAATTTTAGCTCCCTTTCCAGGTTCTTTTATAGTAAAACCAATCAAAAAACACCACATTTCTATTAAAAAGTTTTCCATTTTATCAAATGAACCAAGAAAACGGGGAAAACAAACCCTAAATCTATACGAAAATTGACCACAAAATTGGCATTTTAATTTAAAAAAAAAAAAAAGGGGCTTTTTTTTTTTTCTCCTTATCATGCGTGCTCCAGGGTTTTTTTATTTCGGGAAAACGGGGGAAGCATTGCGGACCCCATGACATTACTAATGTTACTGATATTTTGCGAAGCAGTTTGGAGGGAAATACTATTTAGCTGCTGTTGTTGCTTGTTTTTCAGATATGGTAACTGCAACTGGGCAATGGTCTTGAATTTATTGACAAATACATGAAGCATTCGAATAAGCAAATCTCTTCCAGCACCAGGTTCATTGAGGTTTGCATCACTACGAGTTCGTATACAATCTACTAGATTGAGCAAGAGTTTGCAAGACATTGTCTGAATGCTGGTGGGCAGTGTTTCATCATGAATATTTTTAGAAAACAGATGTACTGCACGAGTTAATGCTCCCATATCCAACTGCTGACGAACATGATGAACCAGGTCAGCAAGTGTTGAATAGGCCAAAGGTCTTAGCGTTTCATGTGCTGTCCATCCTCGTCCAAAAAGCAGGCTCTCATCAAATAATTTGTCAATATGAGGCACAAATCCTGTAAGAAGTTAAATATGCATTAATAAACAAAATTTTCAATTTCTAATTTTTACTACATTTTCTGTCTCCCACCAAGGTAGGGTGACCCAAAAAAGGAAACACGTGTGTCATCATTCATTTAATAGCTATCTTGCTGGATGTGTACAGACATCAAAATTTATGTAGAAAGGTCTTCCATTTCTCACTAGTCTCATCTTATCATTTATATCCTAATATAACACCATACTCTCCCCCATATTGGCACACCTGCCCACAAAAACCTTATAGACACATGTGCAACATCTGGGTATCTTTATTGTAGACGTTTCATCATCCAGTGGTTTTATCAATACAAATTCAAGGACATAATTGGAAGACAGAAGAACTATATACAAAAGATGAAGTAATCAGTCCCTCAGCCTTCAAGTTTGTGTGAAGAGCACCATAGTCATGAAGATGCTGGAGCACAGGCAAGAAGGCTGGCACTTATATACTGGCAACAGGTGGAAAGGGAATGGGTAGCAGACGAGGGCATAGTCATTGGTAGGCGGGATTCCCCAGTGGAAGTAGAGCATACCTGAGGCATGGGTTAGTAGAATAATGGCTCAGAGGACATAGTGAATAATGGTTCAGAGGGCATCTACATAACCTTCTTCACAGCTGCTACTCTGCTACTACTACCACCACCACTAACCCATGCCTCAGGTATGACCTACTTCCACTGGGGAATCCCGTCTACCAGTGACTATGCCCTTGTCTGCTACCCGTCCCCTTTCCACTTTTTTTTTTTTTTTTTTTTTTTTTTTAACAAGTCGGCCGTCTCCCACCGAGGCAGGGTGACCCAAAAAAGAAAAAAAAACCCCCCAAAAAAAAAATACTTTCATCATCATTCAACATTTCACCACACCCACATTTCATGTTTTTGCAGAGGTGCTAGAATACAACAGTCTAGAAGCATAAACAATAAAATACACAACATTCCCTAAAAAATCCCAATACCCAAACCCCCCCTTTAAAATGCGGCATTGTTTTCCCATTTCCGGGAAATCAAGTCCGACATATGAAAATAACCTTTTTTCCCTAAAATCCCTTCACTAAATATTCCCTGCCACACTCCCAGATCGTCGGCCCCAATCCATTCGTCCCCTTCCCCTCCTATCTAACAGCTCCCACCTTGCGGGAAGTCCAACCCCCTTTAACCCCAAAAAACCTCCTTTTTTACCCCTCCTCCAACCCTTTCGGGACGACCCTACCCCCCCTTTCCTTCCCCTATGTTTTAATCTTTCCATGTCATTCTACTGTGATCCATTCTCTCAAAATGAAAAAAACCACCTCCAACCCCTCTTCTGCCTCTGCTAATATTTTTATTAACCCCACACCTTCTCCAAATTTTCCCCACTCCGAATTTTCTCATATTTACCCACACATTCCCCTTTAAAAAACGGAAAACTCCGCTGCCCCCAACGTCTCCTCGCTGCTGTATTTACCACCCAAGCTTCACCCATATAAGAGTGTTTGGTACACTTTATTTTTCTACATTCCCTTCTTTGCCCCATAGATAACGTTTTTTTGACTCAAATATACCTCAACGCACCCTCACCTTTTTTTCCCCCTCAAAATTTCAATGATTAACCTATCCTTCAAAATCCATCCGCCGACACGTCAACTCCCCATATCGAAAACTTCACTTCTTCCATACTCCCCCCCCCAAATTTGAATCCAATTTTTTTTTTTTATCAAAAATCATTTGACACCCTCATCACCTTACTCTTTTCTATTTCCTTTAAACTTTCTCCCTTTACACACTTTCCCCAAAACCACCCACAAACCCTTTTGGCATTTTCTTTAAAATCTCCAAAGCACAGTATCATCGCAAAAAGTAACTGTGTAAATTCCCCCATTTTGAATTTGTTTCCCCCAAAATTTTAATCCCCCCCCTCCCCCCAAACCCCTGCTTTTACTTCCTTTACAACCCATCTAAAAATAAAAAAAACCCATGGTGACATTACACTCCCTTCTAAGACCTATTTTTTAAACCGGAAGTATTTCTCCCCCCTTTTCTAACACCCTAACCTACCCTCACACCTTAAAACTCTTTACAGCATTTAATAACTTCCCCCCTTTCCCAATATTGAACTCTGCCACATTTTTAAATCCACTTATCTTTCCTTTTTTCTAAATCCAAAAATGCAATAAAACTTCCCATCTTTTCTAAATACTGTTCACATAAGCTTCAATGAAACCCACCTGATCAACAATCCCCACCCACTCAAAAAAAACCTCCTTGCTCACCGCAATCCTACATTCTGTTTTACCCAATTCTTTAAATTATAACCCACCGTACATTTTTCCCTGGTATACCAAACTTATTCCTCTATAAATTTTTACAGCTTTTTTGTCCCCTTTCCCTTTATATAAAGGGACTATAATCTCTCGCCAATTAGGATATATATATATAATAATATATATATGGGTAGTGGTTGGTAGACACAACCCACCCGGGGAGGTACTCCCGTCCTGCCAGGAGTGTAAAAGAACCCTGTATTTTTTTACATAGGTAGGTTTGCTGATGTTTTTTTTGTCTCAAAAATACAAGATTACGGCATGTCTTGTACTTCTACTTACATTTGGGTCACACTACACATACATGTACACATTTATTTAAACACACTCACTGAGTTTTCTTTGATTTTATTAAAGTTCTTGGGTCTTTTTTAAATTTTTCCTTTTTAAATCCATGGGGAAGGGGAATAAAATCTTTCCCCGTAAGCCTGCGTGTTGTAAAAGTCAATAAAATTGCCGGGAACAAGGGGCTAGTAACCCTTTTCCTTAAAGATACTAAAAAGAATAAGAAGAAAAAAAATTGTCCTTTCCACTTGTCCCCGTATATAAATCCAACCTTTTGTCTCTGTGTCCAGAATCTTCATGCCCGGTGCTTTTCACACCAACTAAAGGGCTAGGACTGATTCCCTTCTTTTGTATACATTTTCGTCTTCCAATTAGTAATTGAATTTTGTTTTGATAAACCTTGGATGGCAAAACGTCACAATAAAATACCCAAAATTTTAAATGTGTCTAATTTTTTTCTTGTCGTTGTATAATATTCAATACAAAAACCTTAAATATTTTTCCATTTGTTGGAAAAATAGGGGCTCATCACACCTAACCTAAACATTTGTTTGAAGCCAACAAGGGCCCGATCGCGGGGAAAATTTAAAAGCACGATTTTTTTTCACATCAGAAATTACATCAACCATTTTACAGTGCCCCCCGCAAACAAATCACCTCCGAATGCGACCAATTATGTAAGTGTTTTTATGTAGTGCGTTTGTAGTGTATTTTGGGGGGTCTGAAATGGATAATCACTTCACAATATTCCCTTAGGGGAACAAATTCGGTCAGTACTGGCACCTGAACAACTTCGGGAGGTGAAAAAATATCTTAACCCGGGGGGGGCCACTGTTAAGGCAAAAGTGCCTAAAACTGTTTTGAAACTCTTATGACCTGAATATACCCCGGGTAAATAAAGGGGAAGGCACCGGTTTGAGGGGATAAAGATAGAAATGTTAAAAAGCAGGGGGGGGTATAGTTTTGGAGTGGTTGGTGCAATTATTTAATAAATGTATGGAAGAGGGAAAGGTCCCTAGGGATTGGCAGAGAGCATCATAGTTCCTTTGAAAAGGAAAAGGGGGAAAAAAGAGAGTCAAAAATATGGGGGAAAAGTCTGTTGAGTATACCGGCAAAGTGTAGGTAGAGTTATTATTAAAAAGAATTAAGAGTAAAACGGGAATAGAAGCAGTGAACAAGGAGGCTTTAGGAAAGGGGGGGGTGTGTGGCCGGTGTTTACAGTGAAACAATAATAAACGTATTTAGAAAAGGGTTTTTCGGGGCATTTATGGTTTTGGGGAAAAGGGTATACAGGTGGTTGGGGGGCAATGGGGCAAATTTTTGCAATTGTATGGTTTTAGGAGGTGGGTTACTAAAAGATTGAAAGTTTTTTACGAGGATGTGAGGCTCAAGTTAGAGTATGTAGGAAAGAGGGAAATTATTTCCCAGTAAAAGTGGCCTTGAAAAGGATGGGTATGTCACCGTGGTTGTTTAAAAATTTATAGATGGGTTGTAAAGAAGTAAATGCGGGGGTTTGGAAAGAGGCGGGTTTTAAAAGAAAAAGAATCAAACATAAAGGGGAGTTGTTCACAGTTGCTCTTTGCTATGACACTGTCTCTTGGGGGTTCGAAGAAAAGTTGCAGGATTGGGGGGATGAATTTGGTAGGGTGTCAAAAGAAGAAAATTGAAAGTGAATACAGGAAAGATAGGTTATGAGGAAAACAAAAAGTTTGTGAAAAAAGATTGGATATAATTAAAGGGGAGAGAGTATGGAGGAGGTGAAAGTATTCAGTATTGGGAGTGGACGTGTCAGGGGTTTGGGTCTATGAAAGAGAGGTGAATCTAAAATTTGTTTGGGGGAAAAAAAGGGTGAGGGTGCACTTAGGAGCTGTGGAGCAAAAAAATTTTTGTCCTTGGAGGAAAAGGGGGGGATGTATGAGATATAGTTTTAAAACGCTCTTATGGGGTGTGAACAGGGGTGATGAATGTTTGCAGTGGGAAAGGCTGGAGGCGGGGAATGTCTGTCGAGAGCAATGTGTGGGGGAAAAATAAATGCAGGAATTCGTATTTAAAGTTGGAGGGGGTGGGGGGATTACCAAACTGTTGTCCAAGGGGGCTGAGAAGGGTTGTTGAGGTGTTGGGGGAATGTGGAGAGAATGGAGCGAAACAGAATAACTTAAGAGTGATCAGTCTGTAGGGGAAAGGAAGGGGGGGGGTAGGGTCAGCCTAGGAAAGGTTGGAGAAAGGGGGGTAAAGGAGGTTTTGTGTGCAAGGGGGTTGGGGGCTTCCCGCAGGGATGCTGAGCGTGTTTGATAGGGGGAATGGAGACAAAGGTTTTTTTAAAACTTTCGGCTGTTGGATGGGCAGGGTAACATTTATGAAGGGGTTCAGGGAAACCGCAGGCCCCATTGAGTCCTGGGGATGGGGGGTACAGTGCCTGCCTGAAGGAGGGGTGTTTAATGTTGCAGTTTAAAAAAATGTAGAGTAAAACACCCCCTTTTGGAAGACAGTGATGGGTGAAAAATGGGGAAAGTTTTTGTTTTTTCGGGGCCGCCTTCCTTGGTGGGAACGGCCAGGTGAGATGATGAATGATTACCCCAGAAAAATATTTTTGCAATTATTTTGACTTTAAAAACCTTTTAGGGTTTCGTCGTACTAGTACGTTTTACGCGTAGGGGGTTTTTGACGTACTATAGCCCTAAATTCTAGCGGCCCAAAACTCGGGAAAAAAAGGGGGTAGGCCTAGGTGTAAAAATGGGGGCTGCGTGGTCGGTGGCGCGGTGAAAAAAAATCGGGACCAGTGGTGCTTTTGGGGGAAAGCCCCTTTTGTAAAAAATGTCCCCTGCCTCGCGGTAAGAACTCCTACTCCTCGGGGGAATTGGGGCACTTTTGTTCCCCAGTGACAGTTTTTAACAGTGATGGAAGGCCAGTGAAAAAGTTTTGTGGTTTTTTGGAGGTTTTGACCGAAAATAAGACCCTAATATCTAATAAAGGAAGAAAACCCCAAAGACCCTCACCTTCCACCTCTGGTGCTGGGCCCCCCCTTTCACGTTCAGTTGTTCCAAACCCAAAGGGGAAAAATTTTATTTCCCCTCCCCGATCAGAGAGAGCAGGGGGGGAATATATGAATATGAACTACAAGCTCTTTAAACTGTTCCATATTTATAGTGAAGTGCAAATATTCCCATGAAGCGTCTTTTATACGACAAATGCCCTGGAAGTGTCCATGCTATTCCCAAGGGGGGGGGTGTACTCGGACATTCCGTGGCTGTACAACAGGGGAAGACAGTGAAAAAAGACGAAAATACTGTTGCAATTTTGGGTGGAAAAAAGTGCGTGGGTAGTGGTGCCGGCGGTGAGGGATCACGGGGCCATCGCCACCCCCGCCCTGCCTCACGATCTAGAAAAAACCACCCCCCCCACCACACCAGCCCCCACAACCACAACCACCTGTCATTTTCCAGTCCCACCACAACCGCACCTGGGGGTTGGGAGGAAGCTGCAAATTTTTTCCAAATCCCCCCCATTTGATGGGAGCCAAAGTGGAATCGGCCATTTGTGCACTTTGGGGAAAATGCCACTGAACGGAATGTTTCGGTTATTCTTTGACAACCCCGATGAAAAGTAATGTCATGGAAAGCAAACTACTACGAGTAACCAGCAAACACATACTTCACCCAAAAACCGTCACACCATGGAAGAGGGAACTGTGGGTGAGATGTATCTTTTCTTTTGCCACAATAATGCTTAGCCCCCATGTGTATAACACAAGTAAAAACATACTGGGCAAAAAACCCCCCCATTGCAACACCAGGTTTCGTGATATAAAGCCCGGAAACGATTTTTTGCTAATGTTTCATGCTTCCTTCTCAGATAAACCAGGCCCCCACAAACTGACAGGTTATTAAAATTAGGAAGGTTTGTGTACTGAACAGAAATTCAGTAGCATTTTTATCCCCAGGAAGCTTTTAATGTGGTCTTTGATTCGTTTAAAAGGGAAAACTCTCTTTTAAACAGTACATACCAAGCAAGAGGAAACGCTTTGGATAAAGTTTGTGCTTTTTTTTTTGTTACAGTGGCGGATTGGAAAATTTATTGTGACACTGGAAGTTATTTTATTTCAAAATACCAGGGAAGTTATTGGGCATCTAAAATGATGTGGTTCAAAAAATAAACCATACCTTTGGGAAGGGCATATATTATAACAGAAAACTGGGACACAAGCCCCTCACCATTATTTTTTTTCGGGTGAACATACAGAGGTGTGGCACAGTTTGGTGCAAACGAAAACATAGCCCAGGTTTTACGCTGGACTCGTAGAGGGGAGGGGGAGGCGTTTGCTGCCAAAACATCATGGCATTTTGGGCATGCAAACGAGATGTCCCGTTTTTTTAAATTCACCCAATGAAATGGCAAACAGTGGCAGGCAGCATAGGAAGAAATGAACCCATTCTAAAACCTCAGCTGTGATGATTACACCTTTAACTGCTTTAGTGGACAAAATTTACATGAGATTGGGGGTTTTCTGATTGTGTTCGCAAGAGTTTAATGGGGACATCAAATGTTTTTCCTTCTGGACATTTCATGCTCAATCTTTTAAAAATGTAAAGATGACCCAAAACAAACCACGTACGGCGAATTCTGTTTTTTGTCATCAGACAAATAGTATTCAAGTACCAAGGGGAAAAGCCCTCAAATTTCCCCCACCCAAAAATAACAACTACCTCCGCGAAGTGGTGATCCTTTTCCCGGTAAAACTGCCTGCTACGCTTTGGGAAGAAAAAGGCCAGAAAGGTGTAAATCTGGGGCACATACAAAAAAAGCCCACGACAAGCAGAGACACTCATTTTATGTGTGAGGGGGTGCAAAACTCCACTGGTATGACACCAGTTTCAAAGAGTTCCACAGCGCAGAAACTTCAAAACATTCCCTTACTGTATTGTGTTTTAAAAAAAAAAAAAAAAATAGAATAAACAACATTTCATACGTTTGTTTGTGAAATATTTTTTGTAAACAAATAATGACAACAGGTTTACGCCCTTATTGTGTAGTATTGAAAAAAAAAATAATTACAAAAAACTGATCATGTTGGCCTCAAGGCCATAAAAATTTCTCAGAAAAAGAAAAATTGAAAAATAATTGAAAATTCTAAAAAAGTAATAGAAAAATACCGGGTGACGGCAGTCCCGGGGATGTTCCATATGTTGTTCAATTTTGGCAATTTCCACCTCCTATCCGGTAAATATTTATTAAAAAATTTTTTTGTTTAGCCTTAAGTTTAGAAAAAATACTCTATTTTTTCATAAGAAAAAAAAATTTTTTTTTTTTTTTTTTAAATTTGGCCGACCCGAGAAAAAGTTTCGGGGAGGGCCTTCGACCCTCAAAGGGTTAAGGGAGCATAATTAACCCCTTGCTGTGCCCCCCAATCCTGAGGTGTCTCCTATGGCGCAAAATTAAAATTAAAAAAAAAAAAAAAAAAAAAACCCTGAAATGATAGGAAACTTTTTTCCCGATTGTAATGACAAAAAAAAAAAAAAAAAGAAATTTGATGGAAAACTGACGGGTTTAAAAGCTTCGCGAATTTTTTTTTTTCGATGATACAAAAAACTGCCCCCTTTACTGATTTCAACTACCCAAAAACGGGTCAGAAATTTGCAATTTGGCCAAATTTTATGAAAATTAAAAAAAAAAAATTTCAAAATAAGGTCCCCGAAAAAACAATGCAGACATTCCTGGTCTAAAAAACATTTTCTTTGTTCTTCGTCCCCGTCTCCAGCCCCTCTGATATTCTCTTGCTTTTTTTTTTGAAATTTTATTCAAACAAAAAATAGAAGATTTGTGTTTTGCAGACACGCAATATTTAATAATTGTATAAATAATGTCAACCCATTCATGACTGCATATTAGAATGGCTAGTTGGACATTTATTGGACAATGACATCCTTTGTTTACTTTTGAATATCGGCAAAAATAAAACATTTCCCCTACTTTGAGCTCCATTTCCAGGTTCTTTTTATAGTAAAACCAATCAAAATCACCACTATTTCTATAACATGTTTTCCATTCTATCAAATGAGACCAAGAAAACGAGAATACAACCATAAATACTATACGAAAATAGACCACAAAGTTGGCATTTTAATTAAAAAAAAAAACGGTCATATTTTTTTTTCTCATTATGCACTGCGTGCTCCAGGATTTTTTTATATGGTGCACACTGACCACACAGACCTATTCTCTCACATGTGGGCCTACCAGATTTCTCCTGCTTGATTTGAAGCTGCTAGAATTTATGAGTATATATACGTCAAACAAGGTACCTCGTAAGACATATATATACGACTGAAACAGTCAAAGGGTTAATAGTACTACAATGGACAGAAATTTTCATAACTTTTAGATCCCTTTCAAGCTGACTGAGCCTCATGCTGCTGAGGAGAAATCACATAGAGACAAAGCCTTTTTTTACACAGCCCCTAGATTGTGCAACAAGTGCCAGTGTTTCCTATGAGTCAGGAATCTGTTCATCCTCTCTAGTTTCAGTTAAAAACACATCTCTTTTCTAGATGACCATAATGTTACTCTTGAATATTAACTTTAATATATTTTCATTTTTGTTGCATTTATGGCTTGGTGTGCAAGCACTAGTGAATTTCTAGAAAGAATCGGTGCTCAATAACAAAATCCCAAATTATATTATTAATATTATCATCATCATCATCATCATCAACTTAAATTTTTTCTTCATTAGTTCCAATCATATTTAAATTTCAAATTATCCTAGATAATTTAGAATGAAAATAAATGTTAAAAACACAGGATAAAACAAACAGAGACTGCAAATGTACAATACTTACTATTACGAAGCTCAAGAGCAAGTATATGCTTAGTGGCAATGAGCAACTCCTTCCTCAAATGTGCAACCTCATTAGGACACAGTGCCAAAAGTGTTAACATTCCAGACACCAGCTTTGGAGAATGTTGAGTAACCACTTCTTGGTATATCTTAAGTATATACGCCAGAAATGACAAAGTCTTAATCTGAGCAGCAATGAGATCAACAAAAACTTCCTTGTTGAAAGATTCATGTTCCCTGCAAGAAATACAATGGACAATATGATCATGAAGGAAAATATATAAACATTAATAGAAGTGTTTTCACTAAGAAACTGAAATGGTATAAATACCAGATCACATGAAAAAATAAAGATTTTTTGTCATTTTTTAGGTTCTAATGATCACTATTAGGAATAATAACCTATAGATATAGCCTCTATAACACCTGAAATAGACTAATTGATCACTTTTCAGCCAGTAAATCATTTATTTACACTATAATAATATTCATTGTGCAAGCCTTCCAATCCATTCACCTGTTATGTCTGTTCAATCAAAACTACTAAATAATAATGAGGCTGTTTAACTTGTCCCTCCATCCTGAAGAATAGCGAGAGATATTCCTCTTGCACAACACAGAATATATGAAAGCAAGATGACAGGTACAGTGTGTTTGGCCAAATCTACAGTGAAATGAAGTGAGGCAATACACACTTTGTGACCTGAGGTTTCAGTGAACCAGGTCAAACACCACTTAAATGTGGTCTTCCCAGGCCTGTTAACTTGCCTGTTTAGAAAAGTTGGATCTTTATCGATGCTTCTCACCCTCTGATCATGTAATTGAGGATTTACGGTTTCTTCCTCCATCCACCACAAAGATGTCTTCATGGTGGACTTGACTTCACTTTCAATGCTTGCACCTTTTGTGCACAATCACCAGAATTACTGTATTCGTACATGATCACTAGTATTACATTCATACATAATTAACAGCATTACACTTGTGCACAATCATCAGCATTACACTCACATTTGAGATTTGACTCTTCCAACCATAAATAGGTGAGTACACAATCACCAGCATTACATTCGTGTATAATCACCATCAGACCAATGCACAATTAAAAGCATTATACTCATGAACAATCACTAGGATTACACTCGTGCACAATCACCTCCACTAAACTCATCAGCATTGCTCATACACACTCACAAGCACATTCACAAGCATTAAATTTGTACACAACCAAAAGCATTAATTACACTTATGTACAATCACCAGCATTACACTCATACACAGAATCAATAGTCATGTACAAGGTTTTCAATGTTGAATATCATCAATATGCAGCAAAACCTATTCTTAAAATTTCACATGTATAACATAAGGCATTATAATCTATTAGTGAAGAAAACCCTAGGGATTCAAAATGACAGACTTTTCAAAGCCTGTACTGTGCAGAAGTTTACATTTAAAAAAAAAATCTGGCCTTTGAGGCCAGATTTTGTAACTTCTGCCAGTGTTTGCTATTGCTGCCAACCCAAAAAACAATGTTTAATGTTCTATTTTAAGCAAAAGTGCAAACACTGGGCAAGTATCTTGACACTTGTTGCCATTGTTTCCCTATAATGAATAGGTAACTGGGTGTTTGCTAATTGTTGTGGATTGTACCCTGAGGAAGAAAATTAAAGATCCTGATAGAAATAAGCTGGAATGATTTAGTTTCCTCGGTTAACCTGAAATACTAACCCTCCAGGTGAATACAGATAAAATCCACTACAATGTATAATACTATATCTTGGATAGTAAGGGCTCCTCACGTGGGCCTTCCTCAGAGTCAATGGTTGTCAACGAAGTGTGATAGTGAAAATGATGTTAGGGGTGGGGGGGGGGGGGGGGGGGGAGAAAGTAACTGGGTGCATATTGCAGATGCTTTTGCTAGTTGGGTACAATTTTTCATCTCGATAAAAAACTGTCATACATTAGTATTCCTGATTAATTATTCTTTCCTTGTCATAAGCAAAATATATATATCACATTCATAAAGCAAGTAGTTTAACTTCCATATTATTTAGGTAAAAAAGGTTGACATAGCTAATAATACAGTATATGATACTTATGAGCTGAACACACCTCATAAGCATTAAAAAAATTACTTTTAACCCTTTCAGGGTCGAGAGGCCCTCTCCTAAACTCGTTCTCAGGGTCGAAAATTTTTCGGAAAAAAAAAAAAAATTCTTATGAAATGATAGAGAATCTTTTCCCAATCATAATGACACCAAAAGTATGAAATTTGATGGAAAACTTACGGAATTATGCTCTCGCGAAGTTAGCGGTCTCGACAATGTTTACGCATTGGCGATTTCGCCCACTTTGAGCAATATTTTTGGCCAATTCCAGTGTACTTGTCAACAAAACTCATATTTATTTCACTAGAACTCCATTTTTTCTATCGAATGAGTACAAGAAACCACCCATTTACCAATTTCAACTATCCAATAAGTGGCTAGAAATTGGCAATTTTGCCAATTTCACACAATTTTCAGAAGATGCCAATTTCCAAATAGGGTCCAGAATAAACAAGACAGACATTCCTGGCGCTAAAATAACAAGCTCTCTGTTCGTTAGTCACGTCCCCAGGCCCCTCTTACATTTCTTTTGCTTTCCACTTTGAATTTTTATTCTCACAAAAAATAGAAGATTTACTGGTATGCAGACTACTTCATCAGTGCAGAAATGGTATAAATAATATCAGCACACTTGTGAAAGAATATTAGGCTCACCAGTTGATGTGTATTGGATGCTTGGCATGATTTGTTTACTTTTGAACTTTGGTAAAAATTGAACATTTCTGCTACTTTGAGCTCAATTTCAAGGTACTTTTCATTGTAAAACCAATCAAAATTATCTCAATTTCTATAATATGTCTTCCATTCTATAAAATGAGACCTGGAAAACTAGAATACAACCATAAATACTATTTTAATACTGTTTTAATCCAAAAACACGATCAAAGTTTTTTTTTCTCATTATGCACTGTGTGCTGCAGGATTTTTTTTATACTGCGCACACTGACCACACAGACCCATTCTTTCATATGTAGGCCTACCAGCTTTCTCTCGCTAGATTTGAAGCACTAGAATTTAGGCGTGGACCCCCGCATAACGATATTAATCCGTTCCTGAGAGCTCATTGTTATGCGAAATTATCGTTATGCGAATGAATTTTCCCCATAAGAAATAATGGAAATCAAATTAATCCGTGCAAGACACCCAAAAGTATGAAAACAAAATTTTTACCACATGAAATAGTAGTACATGCACAATATATATTGTGCATGTACTACTCTACTAAATGAAGAATAAATGACACTTACCTTTATTGAAGATGCAGCAATGACTGATGAGACACTGTGTCCTGGGAGTGCCTTTTCCTCCTGAGTACTGTAGGTCCTGTTTGGTATTTTCTTCCAGAACAGGCCTTATCACACTGTGTATGCCACTACGATTCTTAAATCTCTCAAACCAACCTTTGCTGGCTTTAAATTCACCAATATGAGCACTAGTTCCAGGCATTTTTCCCTGTTCACCTGGGTGTTAGTCGACTGGTGTGGGTTGCATCCTGGGAGACAAGATTAAGGACCCCAATGGAAATAAGTTAGACAGTCTTCGATGGCACTTACTTTTTTGGGTTATCCTGGGTGGCTAACCCTCTGGGGTTAATTGTTTCTTGGTATTCTCAATAAGCCACACCAACAACGGTGCTACAGCAGCAGCAGCAGCAGCAGCAGCTGACAGTGCTACAGCAGCAGCAGACGGTGCTACAGCAGCAGCAGACAGTACTACAGCAGCAGCAGCAGCAGCAGCTGATGGTGGTACAGCAGCAGCTGACGGTGCTACAGCAGCAGCAGCAGCTGACGGTGCTACAGCAGCAGCAGCTGACAGTGAAGCAGCAGCTGACAGTGAAGCAGCAGCAGCAGCTGACAGTGAAGCAGCAGCTGACAGTGAAGCAGCAGCAGCAGCTGACAGTGAAGCAGCAGCAGCAGCTGAGTGCAACAGCAGCAGCAGCTGACAGTGCTACAGCAGCAGCTGACGGTGCTACAGCAGCAGCTGACGGTGCTACAGCAGCAGCAGACGGTGCTACAGCAGCAGCAGACGGTACTACAGCAGCAACTGATGGTGGTACAGCAGCAGCAGACGGTACTACAGCAGCAGCAGCAGCAGCTGACGGTGCTACAGCAGCAGCAGCAGCTGACAGTGCTACAGCAGCAGCAGCTGACAGTGCTACAGCAGCAGCAGCTGACAGTGCTACAGCAGCAGCAGACAGTGCTACAGCAGCAGCAGACTGTACTACAGCAGCAGCAGCAGCAGCTGACGGTGGTACAGCAGCAGCAGCAGCTGATGGTGCTACAGCAGCAGCAGCAGCTGACAGTGCTACAGCAGCAGCAGCATCAGCAGTTGACCATGGTACCACAGTATTTCGATAATATTTCTCACCCTTTTTACCACAGGGTTGGCACTAGAAGCTTTCTTGGGGCCCATGGTCACTTATTTTGCAGATAAAATCACCAAAAACGCTGTAATAATACGAAATATTCCGATTGTATGCTTGGATGTTACCGCGGAGGCTGGCTTGTAAACAATGCCACCGGCGGAACATGCGAGGCTGGCTCAGACCTCACATAGACGCGTCTCGGACAAATAGCATTGAGCGAGTTTTTTAGCACTATGCGAGGCAAAATTTTAGTGATAAAATGTTTCACTATGCGGATTTAACGTTATGTGATGCCAACGGTATGCGGGGCTCCACTGTACGTCAATAACCCTGGCACGCAAGCCGTACTAGTACGTCGGAAACTCTGAAAGGGTTAAAATTACAATGGACCCTCGGTTTTCATGTTTAATCTGTTCCAGAGTGATTGGCGAAAACGGAAATCGGTGAAAACGGCAACCATTTTCCCCATAAGAAATAATGTAAATCCAATTAATCCGTTCCAGACACGCAGAAGTATTAAAAAAAAATTTTTTTTTTTACCTTATAGATAGATTTACATGCACAAAAGAAAGAACATTCAATATGACACTTACCTTCATTGAAGGCTGTTGTTGATGGATGGAAGACAGGAAGGAGGGGAGAGGGAAGAGAGGTTATTTATTGGAAGGGGAATCCCCCTCCATAAGGACTCTAGGTGCCAAGTCCTTATCCAGGGTCACTTCCTTTGTTTTTTAATGCCACAAATCTTTCCATCCTACTTCACATTGCATAAATCTCCATTACTACCATTCTCTACCACCATCACTACCACTCTCTACCACCATCATAACCACTACCACCCTCTATCACCATCACAACCACTACCACCCCCTACCACCATCATTACCACCATCACAACCATTACCACCCTCTACCACCATCACTGCTACCCTCTACCACCACCACTTTCGTATTTTTCTACAAACTTTTTCTTGAATTCTATCATGTTTCTCACATTCTTTACCACAGGGCTGGCACCAGAAGCTTTCTTTGGGCCCACGGTGGCTTATTTAGCAGTCACACACAACAAACAAGTACCAAAACCAATGGATTATTACGAAATGTTTTGCATGACCTCGCAGGGTATGTTCACTCACCGAGAAACAACATGACACTGCCTGAGAATGAGTGTGGGAGGCAGCTTTGTGTGCGCTCGGGGCACTGAACAGGCTCCGTACCATCAACGAAAACGGAGGAAATCAATGAAAACGGAACCAACATTTTGACAAAAAGTCGCCGAAAACGGAAATCAGCAATAACGGAGATCGACGAAAAGGGAGGGTCCACTGTACTGGTAAATTAGTTCTACATCCATCAAACTTCCATATAGTACATTACTTCCTTCCTGAGTTTTGCATGCAGTATATATTTTTTTTAACACAACGGTTGTCTTCCACCAAGGCAGGGTGACATTTAGTAATTTAAACAGAAGGGGTTACTAGCACCTTGCTCCAGGCATTTTAGTCGCCTCTTACAATGTGAATGGCTTACGAAGGAAGGATTCTTCTCTACTTCCCCAAGGAGGCAAGCAGTATACTGTACCAACAATATTTGTGTCCTACAGAAATAAAGCATTCAAATTAAGGAAAATGAGAAGATTTTAGGTAAATCCAGCACCTGTGGTGAGCATGTGGTTGAAGCACAATGGTGTTCATTATGAGTGGGATGAAATCAGCTACATCCTGGTACACCTGCTGTTTATACAGTTGAAACATGAGTACCACAATAATGGGAAGTTCAGTCAGTACCTTCAGTGACAATACAGCTCGTGGTATCACATTGTACTGCAAAATAAAATAACAATTATATAAATACATGTGCAGGATTGATTATGTAATGTCAAAGACCAGTTCAGGTTATGTGCACTACTCTATACGTACTCTGTTTGCAGTTATATTTCTCATAAGCAATGACATTAAGGTACTAATAAAGTATACTCTGGCGTTTTTCAATAAATGGCACAGAAGAGAATGTACATATTAGTAATGACACCTACAGAATTAGAATATAGAAAATCTTCTCATAATGTGCAAGTCATATTTCTGAAAACTGGCAGAGCATGTAAAACAGCTGTATGTAAACAGTGTTATGTTCAACACATCTAATTTTAGTAATCAAATATATTTTTACAGTGAATATAACTTGCTTCACATTCTGTTAGTCATTACCTGAAGCATTTGAAGAATGTAGGAAGAGTTGTATGTAGCAAGACTGATCAGATGAAACTGACAAACACTAAGGAAAATAAAGTAATACTACACAATGAAAAAAATGTTAAAGGCTCCCAGTAATAGTGTACATTACCTATATACCTTACATTTTGTATTATCTATGCATAAGGGACTAATAATGTTTAGAGGTGAAGAAATTAAGGAATTGGCTACATCCTATGCTTTGACCAGACTGATGCCAGAGTCAGCATGGAATTCAGAGAGGATATATTGGTGATAAAATAGGTGCAGCAGATAGTAGGAGACTTACTTATACATCTTCCCTCATTTAATAAGACAGCCAAACAAGCACTGCCTTACCCAGCATAGTGTAGGGAACCTTTAGATTATGTGATGTGTTTGGGCAATCAGCTAGTGTAATGGATGCACCTCAGTTAAATTCATACTTCCACTACACAATTTTCTCATTTAAACACTTTTCACTATTATCACATATTTCACTAGCTTGAGCCCAGGCAGAAAAGCAAATGCTGATGGCAGCCAACGTGGCAGCTATGGTAAGCCAAGCAAAGTCAGCTCTTTTCAGTGTAATGAAAGGACTACTTGGGCTATTTGCTGTGTTCAGTGAATTTGCATCCATGACAGGTGCCATATTTATAATAAAATTAGAGTAGATTTTTTTTTTTATCATCATTCAACACTTTCACCTCGCTCACACACAATCATTGTTTTTGCAGAGGTACTCAGAATACAACAGTTTAGAAGCATATACGTATAAAGATACACAACATATCTCTCCAAACTGCCAATATCCCAAACCCCTCCTTTAAAGGGCAGGCATTGTACTTCCCATTTCCAGGACTCAAGTCCGGCTATATAAAAAAGCTGGTTTCCCTGAATCCCTTCACTAAATATTACCCTGCTCACACTCCAACAGATCGTCAGGTTGCAAATATATTCCATTTGTCTCCATTCACTCCTATCTAACACGCTCACGCACGCTTGCTGGAAGTCCAAGCCCCTTGCCCACGAAACGTCCTTTACTCCCTCCCTCCAACCTTTTCGAGGACAACCCCTACCCCGCTTTCCTTCCCCTACAGATTTATACGCTCTCCATGTCATTCTACTTTGATCCAATCTCTCTAAATGACCAAACCACCTCAACAACCCCTCTTCAGCCCTCTGACTAATACTTTTATTAACTCCACACCTTCTCCTAATTTCCACACTTCGAATTTTCTGCATAATATTTACACCACACACTGCCCTTAGACAGGACATCTCCATTGCCTCCAACCACCTCCTTGCTGCAGCATTTACAACCCAAGCTTCACACCCATATAAGTGTGTTGGTCCTACTATACTTTCATACATTCCCTTCTTTGCCTCCATAGATAACATTTTTTGTCTCCACGTATATCTCAAATCACCACTTGCCTTTATTCCTTCATCAATTCTATAATTAACCTCATCCTTCATAGATACATTACTATAAAGGACATCGGAATGTGTAATTACAAGCATGATACTGAACTGGATTCTTGATATTAAATCACACAATTTTCTCTCCAAATATTTCATATAGGTTTTTTTTTAACATGCTGGCTGTCTTCTACCAAGATAGGGTGACCAAAATAGAAACACTTTCACCATCATTCATACTATGACTGTCTTGTCAGAGGCATGCACATATGACAGTTGAGATGTCACTCTAAACAGCAAATATCCCAAACCAATCCATTAGAGTGCAGGCACTGTATTTTCCACCTCCAGGACTCAAGTCCAGCTCGCAAGTTTCCTTGAATCCCTTCACAAAATATTATCCTGCTCACAATCCAACAGCTCGTCAAGTCCCAAAAGCCACTTATCTTCACTCCCTTCCATCTAACATGCTCAAACATGCCTGCTATATGTCCAAGCCCCTTGCACAAAAAACCTTTACCCCCTCCCTTCATCCTTTCCTAGGATGACCCCTACCCTGCCTTTCCTCCACTACAGATTTGTACATCCAGGGAGGCACTCCTGTCCTACCAAATGAGTGTAAGACAGAAACATGTAATTGTTTTACACTATGGCAGGAATGCTAATATCTTTTATCTGTCTCATAAACATGCAAGATATCAGGTACAGTGGAACCTAGGTTTTCGTTTGCCCTGGTTTTTGTCAAATTCGGTTTTCGACGACTTTTTTCGTCAAAATTTTGTCCCAGTTTTCATTCGTCACCTTGGTTTTCGTCGAGTTGACAGTGGTCTGCCATACTGAACGTGTCCACCTGAGCCCACACAAAGCATCCTACGCGTTCTGAGCCAGTCTGGTTTTGTTTCTCGTTGGTAGAGGGTGGTAGTGATGGTGGTAGAGGGTGGTAATGGTTGTGGTGGCAGTAGAGGGTGGTAGTGACGGTGGTAGAGGGTGGTAGTGATGGTGGTAGTGTGGTAGTGATGGTGGTAGTGGGTGGTAGTGGTTGTGATGGTGGTAGAGGGTGGTAGTGGTAAAGGGTTGTAGTGATTGTGGTAGTGGTTGTAATGGTGGTAGTGATTGTGGCAGAGGGTGGTAGTGGTTGTGATGGTGGTAGAGGGTAGTAGTGATGGTGGTAGAGATAACCTCTCTTCCCTCTCCCCTCCTCCCCGTCTTCCACAAGCCAACAAGTCTTCAATAAAGATAAAAGTGATATTAAATGTTCATTTATCAATTTCATTAGTCCTTCATATTTATTTCTCTTTGTTTTCTGTATGTAAAACTATAGTTATTCTCTATAAAATGTATTTTTTGTTAATACTTTTGGGTGTCTGGAATGGATTAATTGGATTTTACATTATTTCTGGGAAATATTGCTTCAGTTTTCGTCAAATTCGGTTTTCATCAGACTTTCTGGAATGAATCAATGGCGAAAACCGAAGTTCCACCGTATATCTTGCTACTTTTACTTACACTATGGTAACACTACACAATCATGTACATGTTTATGCATACACACTCATTTGAGTTTTCTTTGATTTTTTCTTTTTTCCCTTATCAGTTCTATGATTAACCTCATCCTTCATAAATCCATCCTCCGACACGTCAACTCCCAAGTATCTGAAAACATTCACTTCTTCCATACTCCTCCTCCCCAATTTGATATCCAATTTTTCTTTATCTAAATCATTTGATACCCTCATCACCTTACTCTTTTCTATGTTCACTTTCAACTTTCTACCTTTACACACACTCCCAAACTCATCCATTAACCTTTGCATATTAGCTAAACATATTAACATATTAGCTAAATTTGTTCTCCAATAGTTTTTGCTAACATTTAGTTTAGTGGATTAACAAAGTCTATAAAATATGTAAATTCAGCCCACCAACAATATTATGCAAGTTTACCTATCTTAAATGTAGGGACCCCATTTAAAAATTCCTCACCTCAGCCTACTTAAGCATATCTGACTTATCAAATGTTAGATTTATGTGCTGTAAAAAATACAATTTGGAACTTTAAATCCTAACTCTTCCTGTAATGTTATGAAAACAACCCTTTCACAGTTCATAAAATACTAACTTCTCTTGATAAAACTCCAAGGCTTTTTAAAACCTTAATTTTAATTTTAAATATAATTACTACAAATGTCCCTAACTGAATTTATGAACGAAAAACTTGATCTTTTCCCATCAACCTTCCCTGATAAAACTGACTGCAGTTCCTACATACACTGAAAACTGTGTGCAACACCATCCTGTCTGAACAGGCCATCACCCACCTAGCTTTATCAGAGACTCGTCAGGAAACTGATCTCTGGAACCACTACTAGGAAGAGTTTAATAAATCCCCGAGTCAAAAGATCTACAGTATATAGATTTTACGTACAGTTATTGATGTCCCATCTTGCAACTTCTTTTCAGTATGGATTGGAGTGATACTGAATGTTTCTTGAAGAAGTGCATCAACATTAACTTCAGATAAATCATTCACTCGTATCACAGTGCGAGGCTCAAAAATTTTGTTCATGTGATTTGGCAGATCTCGATACATGTTCTTTACAAATTGAAGAAACTGCTGAATCTGAAAAACAAGTGTAAAGGCTAGATGAAGAAAAATGTTAAAATCTGTCTTATCAATGTGTTCCCAAGTGTTTCAAGAGGGTGCACCAGAAGTGTGCTCCAAACATATGCCATTAAGAAACAAGAAGAGAAGAAGTAAGTTAGAAAGAGTTAGAATCATAGAACTTCTCAAAGATCCCAGACGTTCTCTAGAACAAAAAGAAATACTGGTAAAAGAAACTGAAAACACTGAGCTCAAACTGAAGACATAATACTGTATAGAGTACAGGAAAGACAGAGGGAGCAAAAAACATCATTAATGAAACTGAAAGAATCCCAAAATACATATTAGCATATGCAAAATCCAAAGAAAATGCTATTTTTGTGCCCTTGCTTAAAGGAAGTGGAACTCACACTGATGATGACAAAAATATGAATGAGATACTGAAGTCACAATACGACTGTGCTCAGTGAGCTGCTAGTCAAAATAAAAATTTTACATTCCACATAAATTTTTCATGAATGAAACTCAAAACTTTGTCAACATCTCCAAAATTTCCACTATAACCTTAAACTCACTCAGTTTTGAAGAAAACATTTGATAGTATCCTCATGTAATATGCCCCAAGCCTAATCTTGCAGAACTCCATATTAATAAAAATAACTGCAAAACAACCCAACCACTTGCCTTAAATATATTTTAGAGGCAGATTCTGGACACAAAAGTCATCCCACAGTCACTGAAAACCACAGATATAGCCCCATTCCACAAAGTTAGAAGCAAAGCAATTGCAAAAAAAAAAAAAAACTAGACCAATAGCAGTGCTGTCCCACATTAACGAAGTCTTTGAAAAAATTTCAAGATGCAAGATTACAAGTGCTAGATCATTACATTGTCTTCTATGCACTGGAAGACAAAATGAAGATGTTGCACATACAGACAGTTTGCAAAAACTTTTGCGAGATATGATCAACTGATCATGATATAATAGTACATAAATTACATGCATAAGAAATACAGTAATTCTAAAAGAGTGCAGATGGAAGTTTAACTTTCTCACAAATCAAATCCAAAGAGTATTAGTCAGCAACATAAAATCAGAGGATGCCCCAGTGAAAAGCTCAATTCCTCACAGCACAGAATTCTTCTGAATTCTCTTTTTCCTTCCCGGATCTGACATGGACAAAGACATAAATCATAGCACTGTATCATCCTTTGCAGATGGTACTAGAATTTGTATGAGAGTGACATCCAATGAGGATATAGCAAGTCTACAAGCTGATATAAACCAGGCCTTCAAGTGGGTCACAGAAAACAACACATTGTTCAATGAGGACAAATGTCAATTAATCAGGTCTGGAAAAACTGAAGGTATAAAAACTGGAATAGCAAAAAAAAAAAAAAAACAAATTCAAACCATTTAATAGAGTATAAGAGGAATGTGAAGGGACTTAGGGTGCTAATGTAAGATCCAACATTCACAGATCACAAATGTGTTGCTATCACAATCACAAGGAAAATAAGCTGAATAACCAGAACCATCAAAATACGTAAAAGATGCCAAGCCAATGATGTTACTCTTAAGTCACATGTTCTCTCTAGATTGGAAAATTTCTGCACAATAACAACTTACAAGGCAAGCAAAAATCACAGGTCTGGATAATCTACAGAGAACTTTCACTGCCCACATACATTCAGTCAAACATTTAAATAATCGAAATGCCTAAGCTCCTTTAACTGTATTACCTGGAATTCAGGGATTGGTCCTAGATCTCAACACCAAATCACTCTTTATAAGAGAGATTCAGAAGACAGTGCAATATATCCCCAAAATAACCCCTTCATGCAAAAGGGGAATTAATAATAAAAAAAAACAGTAGTCTTGAAGAGGAAACTAGAATATTCCTCAAGTTAGGTCCTAATCAGCCAGGTTGTAGTGCCTAAGTTGGACTGTTTGCAAACAGCACCATCAGCTTGACTGATCAGCCTATCAACCAGGAGGCCTGGTCTAGGACTGGGTAGCTCCTCAGAAGCCTATATGTATTTGTTTTATATTACACCTGCCATCTTCCATTAACCCTTTCAGGGTTGGTCCCGTACATGTATGGTTTGAAAGCCAGGATGGGTCTCGTATTTATACGCCAAAATTCTAGCACCTTCAAATCAAGCGGGAGAAAGCTGGTAGGCCTACATGTGAGAGAATAGGTCTGCATGGTCAGTGTGCGCAGCATAAAAAAAATCCTGCAGTACGCAGTGCGTAAGAAAAAAAAATTCAACCGTGTTTTTGGTTTATAACAACGAATTTGCAGTGTATTTTGGTATAGTATTTATGGTTATATTCTTGATTTCTTGGTCTCATTTGATAGAATGGAAGAAATATTACAGAAATAGAGATGATTTTGATTGATTTCACAATGAAAAGTACCTTGAGACTGAGCTCAAAGAAGTGGAAATGTTCAACTTTTGCTGATGTTCAAGAGTAAACAAATCATGCCATGCATCCAATACATATCAACTAGTGAGTCTAATTTTCTTCCACAAGTGCGCTGATATTATTTATATAATTTTTACAATAATGCAGTAGTCTGTATTAAATGCATGAAATGATAGAGAATCTTTTCCCAGGTAATGACACCAAAGGTACAAAATTTGACGGAAAACCTAAGGAATTACACTCTCACGAAGTTAGCAATCTCGGATATATACGCATTGGCAATTTCGCTCACTTTGAGCCCTTTTTTTGGCCAATTCCATTATTGCAGTCGCCCAAACTCATAGCTATTTCTTTAGAACTCCATTTGTTCTATCGAATGAGTACTAGAAACCGCACATTTACCGATTTCAACTACTCAATAATGTGGTCAGAAACTGGCAATTTGGTCAATTTCACGCAAATTAAATAAGATGCCAATTTCAAAATTGGGTCCAGTGTAAGCAATGCAGACATTCCTGGCACTGGTCCAAACGTATATATACGTTCTAACACGTAGTTCCCCAAACGTATATATATATACGTTTTATTTTTCCTGCCTTCAAATTTGGCACGATTGGCCTGAGATGTCTTGTCAGCATAGAATGGGTCCTAACACTCAGTGTGCCTATTAAAAAAATCTGGGACCACTTAGTACCTTGTGGGAGCACCAGTTAAATTGAGCACCAGCTAGAGCAAACAGTGTGGCAAACACCAAGGATGTGAAACAGAATTATTTGGAGTTGCTGCAGCGGAGCGGGGTTCAAAGATAAACATCTTCGGAGGCTTCTTGCTTTACTTGCAAAGTCGTGGTGGGTACACAGGCTTGTGTGTTGTGCCCATGGCCCAGGAGGGCCATGCTCACGAGGGAGAGAGTAGACTTGTTGACTGCTTCTAGGCTGCTGAGTAAGTGAGGCAGATGCAGGGGTGGGCATACTGCAGTGGTAAGCCTATAGGTGGCAGCACCAGCAAGGCACAAAATATGAACTCAGCTGGCAGACAGCATAGGCTGTCTGTGCAGACAGTACAGGCTGTCTACAAGGATTCACTGATGTAATGTCATATTAACACTCCTCTTAAGAGGAAAGTGATGTTAACCCCAAGTTTAGGGTCTGTCTGTCTCTATCTCTGTCTATCTCTATCTTCTTCTATCTGTGTTTGTCTCTGTATCTCTTCAATCTGTCTGTCTCTTTCTATCTGTCTATCTCTATCTCACAAGTATACATAAATACAAATATACATAGTGTAAATTACCTAGGATAACCCAAAAAAATCCGGACAAAGCACTATACTCTGCTTGAAGATATGAGCAAAGGTGACGACGCAGTCTTGTGGCCCTCTCTCTGAGACAGAGAGCTTGACAGACAAATACACTGACATGACATCATCATCATATCATCATCTCATCATCATCATCTCATCATCATCATATCATCATCTCATCATCATCATCTCATCATCATATCATCATCATCTCATCATCATCTCATCATCATCTCATCATCATATCATCATCATATCATCATCTCATCATCATCATATCATCATCATATCATCTCATCATCTCCATATCATCATCATCATATCATCATCATCTCCATCTCCTCCTCCATCTCCATCTCCATCTCCATCTCCATCATCTCCATCTCCATCATCTCCATCTCCATCTCCTCCATCTCCATCTCCTCCATCTCCATCTCCATCTCCTCCATCTCCTCCTCCTCCTCCTCCTCCTCCATCTCCTCCTCCTCCTCCATCTCCTCCTCCTCCTCCTCCATCTCCTCCTCCTCCTCCTCCATCTCCTCCTCCTCCTCCTCCATCTCCTCCTCCATCTCCTCCATCTCCTCCTCCTCCTTGAAAAAGCCATTGACAACATGCCCGTGCGCTCAGCCCCAGGCCCAGACTCGTGGAACTCTGTGTTCATTAAGAACTGCAAGAAACCCCTCTCACGTGCCCTAAGTACACTATGGAGAAGGAGCTTGGACATGGGTTAAATTCCACAGTCACTTAAAACAATGGATATAGCCCCACTCCATAAAGGTGGCAGCAAAGCAATAGCTAAGAACTATAGACCAATAGCTCTAATGTCCCACATCATAAAAATCTTTGAAAGAGTGCTAAGAAGCAAGATTGCAAACCACCTGGATTCCAAAAAACTGCACAATCCAGGGCAACATGGGTTCAGGGCAGGTTGCTCCTGCCTCTCACAACTACTGGATCACTATGATATGGCCTTGGATGCACTGGAAGAAAATCAGAATGCAGATGTAATATACACAGACTTTGCAAAAGCATTTGACAAGTGCGATCATGACGTAATAGCATACAAAATACGTGCAAAAGGAATAACTGGCAAAGTGGGAAGATGGATCTTCAACTTCCTAACCAATCAAACACATAGTAGTGGTCAACAGTTAAATCGGAGGCTGCCATAGTGAAGAGCTCTGTTCCACAAGGCACAGTACTCACCCCCATCCTGTTTCTCATCCTCATATCAGACATAGACAGAGATAAAACCCACAGCACCATATCATCCTTTGCAGATGATACTAGGATCTGCATGAGGCTGTCATCTATTGAGGACACGGTTAACCTCCAAGAAGATATAAACAAAGTTTTCCAGTGGGCAACGGAAAACAATATGATGTTCAATGAGGACAAATTCCAACTACTCCGTTATGGAAAACTGGAGGGGATAATAACTAGAACAGAGTATACTACAAACTCTGGCCATATAATAGAGCAGAAAAATAATGTAAGGGGCCTGGGAGTAGTAATGTCTCAGGATCTCACTTTCAAGGATCACAACAGTGCCACGATCACAAGTGCAAAGAAAATGATAGGATGGATAATGAGAACGTTCAGAACGAGAGATGCCAAGCCAATGATGATCCTTTTCAAACCACTTGTTCTCTCTAGGCTGGAATACTGCTGTACATTAACATCCCCATTCAAAGCAGGTGAAATTTCAGATCTAGAGAGTATACAGAGAACCTTTACTGCACGTTTAAGTTCTGTGAAGCACCTTAACTACTGGGAACGCTTGGAAGCACTTGACTTGTACTCGTTGGAATGTAGGAGAGATATATCATAATCTACACTTGGAAAATCCTGGAAGGAATGGTCCCGAATCTACACACAGAAATCACTCCCTATGAAAGTAAATGACTGGGCAGGCGATGCAAAATACCCCCAATTAAAAGTAGAGGCGCCATTGGTACACTAAGAGAAAACACCATAAGTGTCCGGGGCCCAAGACTGTTCAACAGCCTCCCACCAAGCATAAGGGGAATTACCAATAAACCCCTGGCTGCCTTCAAGAGAGATCTGGACAGATACCTAAAGTCAGTGCCAGATCAGCCGGGCTGTGGTTCGTACGTTGGACTGCGTGCGACCAGCAGTAACAGCCTGGTTGATCAGGCCCTGATCCACTGGGAGGCCTGGTCGTGGACTGGGCCGCGGGGGCATTGATCCCCGGAATAACCTCCAGGTAGACTCTCCAGGTAACACAAAAAATAAAAGATTTACTGTTATGCAGACTACTGCATTATTGTAATAATTGTATAAATAATGTCAACCCATTTGTGATTGCATATTAGAATGGCTAGTTGGACACTTATTGGATGGTGACGTCATTTGTTTATTCTTGAACATCGGCAAAAATGAACATTTCCGCTAATTTGAGCTCAATTTCAAGGTCCTTTTCATCGTGAAACCAATCAAAATCATCTCTATTTCTGTAATATGTCTTCCATTCTATCAAATTAGACCACAAAAACAAGAGCACAACCATAAATACTATACGAAAATACACCTCAAATTTGGTGTTTTAATCCAACAACACGGTCAGTTTTTTTTTTCCTCATTATGTACTGCATGCTGCAGGATTTTTTTATACTGAGCACACTGACCACACAGACCCATTCTCTCACATGTGGGCCTACCAGCTTTCTCCCACTTGATTTGAAGCCGCTAGAATTTTAGCATATTTATACGTCAAAAACACTGGCTTGTAAGATGTATTTATATGACACCAACAGTCAAAGGGATCTGGGGTCTCGAGCCTGAAAGGGTTACATTAGATACCCCCATCCCCCCCAAAAAATCACCAATCAACTGTCTCCCACCGAAGCTATCTTGCCAAAAAGCCAAAGACATCGAAATTCTAAAATGACCTTTTGAACTACAATATCCCCACCATTTCTGAGGTCATCACTATACAGTACGTCCTGGTTCCACTAAAAAAAAAAATAATTTAATTCCTCCTGTATGCAGATTAGGAAAAAATAATTCTTATAATAAGTAAATACTTAAGAACAAAAAACTTGCCTACCTCTGGACTGAACTGAGGTCTAAAGGTCTTATGAAGCTCTATGATGATCCGAAGACACACCATCACATTCTCTTCATTATCTGTTTCCAGAAGACGAAACATAAGAGACAGAATAGGACGCAAGTACACCTTAAGCTGTTCATTGCTTGGCAACCGATGAATCATCTCCAGGATTAACTTGCGAAGTTGCTGTTGAGGAAGATAATACTATTTAAATTTACTCTAATTCACACACACACTCTTGACACATGAAAGCAATCAGAGTGAAAGATAATATACCATCTATCCCAGATCAAGTATTTACTAGAAAAGAAACAAATTATATACTGTACATACATATAATCTTACTAGTCAGAAAGTGATCATATATTACTGCACTAGAAACATGCATGGCATGATATGACTTAGAGAAAAGTATGCTGACCTGTAACATTATTTTCAAATACAGTATTTCAGACCAAATTTGAGCCAAATATCAGAGGGAATTTTTTTTTTTTTTTCAACAAGTCAGCAGTCTCCCACCAAGGCAGGGTGACCCAAAAAGAAAGAAAATCCCCTAAAGAAAATACTTTCATCATCATCCAATATTTTCACCTCACTTATACATAATCACTGTTTTTGCAGAGGTGCCCAGATACAACAGTTTAGAAGCATATATAAAGATATATAACATATCCCTCTAAACTGCCAATATTCCAAACCCCTCCTTTAACCCCTTAACTGTTGCAACCCCAAATCCTGAGGTGTCTCCTGGTGTTGCAAAATTTAAAAAAATTATAGAAAAAAATTCAAAAAATTCAAAAAATTTCAAAAAATTTCAAAAAATTTCAATAAATTTCAAAAAAATTCAAAAAAAAAATTCAATCAAATTTCAAAAAAATTAAAAAAAAAAAAAAAAACAAATTTAAAAATTTAAAATTTTTTTTAAAAAATTTAAAAAAAAAAAAAAAAAATTATGAAATGATAGAGAATCTTTTCCCGATTGTAACGACACCAAAAGAACGAAATTTGATGGAAAACTGACGGAATTACACTCTCACGAAGTTAGCAACCTCGGCGATATTTATGAATCGGTTATTTCACCTACTTTGAGCCTTATTTTTGGCTAATTCCATGTTCCAGTCGACCAAACTCATAGCTATTTCTTTAGAACTAAATTTTTTTCTATCGACTGAGTACAAGAAACTGCCCATTTACAAATTTCAACTACCCAATAACGTGGTCAGAAATCTGCAATTAGGCCAATTTCACGAAAATTAAAAAATATGACAATTTCAAAATAGGGTCCAGA
Organism: Cherax quadricarinatus; assembly: GCF_026875155.1. Classification (NCBI taxonomy): domain Eukaryota; kingdom Metazoa; phylum Arthropoda; class Malacostraca; order Decapoda; family Parastacidae; genus Cherax; species Cherax quadricarinatus. The sequence continues at coordinate 68,431,875 of NC_069413.1, read as the reverse complement.
ATGAACAATGCAGGCATTCCTGGATCTAAAATAACATTTTCTTTGTTCATCAGTCACGTCTCCAGGCCTCTCAGATTTTACTCTTGCTTTCTATTTTGAATTTTTATTCAAACAAAAAATAGAAGATTTACTGTTATGCAGACTACTGCAATATTGTAATAATTGTATAAATAATGTCAACCCATTCATGACTGCATATTAGAATGGCTACTTGGACATTTATTGGAAAATGAGATCATTTGTCTGCTTTTGAACATCGGCAAAAATCAAACATTTCCCCTACTTTGAGCTCCATTTCAAGGTTCTTTTCATAGTAAAACCAAACAGAATCACCTCTATTTCTATAATATGTTTTCCATTCTATCAAATGAGACCAAGAAAACAAGAATACAACCATAAATACTATACGAAAATAGACCACAAAGTCAACATTTTAATTAAAAAAAAACGTCGGTTTTTTTTTCTCATTGTACACTGCGTGCTGCAGGACTTTTTTTATATGGTGCACACTGACTACGCAGACCCATTCTTTCACATATGGGCGTACCAGCTTTCTCCTGCTTGATTTGAAGCCACTAGAAGTTTTGAGTATGTATACGTCAAAAACTGTGGCTCGTAAGACATATATATACGACCGAAACAGTCAAAGGGTTAAAGTGCAGGCATTGTACTTCCCATTTCTAGTACTCAAGTCCAGCTATATAAAAATAACTGGTGTTCCCGCACGCTTGCTGGAAGTCCAAGCCCCAAGTCCACAAAAAAATTATATAAATTATATAAATAAAATACCATAGGACCTCTCTTCCCAAAATAGTCGTGTCACGGGACCCTAAGCTAGCTTAACGAACTGGCTGAGGATGCCTTAATTTAGGGCGAAAAGAAAGGTAAGCAGCAAATATTTAAAGAGCAACAAAAGCAAAAAACAGGACAAGGTATTGCTATCAATCAACACGACACAGAACAATTTAAAAAGTCAGTTCTACATAGAAAATTAAGAGTAAAACCATTTCAAAGGCAGTTATTCTTAAATGGAAATCTTGCAATTCATGTACTGCAACAACTTGACAGTACCATTGCCAAATCATTTTGTGGCTCTGAGAATGATTCTAACATTGCCAGTATCAGTGGCCAATGCAGAATGGAGCTCTTCGAAGATTAAATTAATCAAAATTTATCTCTACTCCATGATGAAACAAGACTGACTGGTTAGGTTGGCACCCTGATCAACTGAACATGCCAACACCAAGGATTTACGAGATGAAATGCAGTCAGCTGTCTTGTACAGCTCTTTCATATAGTGCAATTTTTCTTGAATGCGATTGAAAAGGTACATCCAAAATTTAATAGCACTTGGAAAAGCCTTCATAACATGTGCTACTCAAGTTTCGACGCACTTTTTCAACTGCATTTATGAAAAATAGATTACTTTAAGATTTTAATAAAATGCACTGAAGGAAGTCATTAAAATTGTATAAAAAAATTATTTTGAACCCAAAACTTGTAGTATATATGTAAAATGTGATGGGGCAGAGTCCAAAACAATAATGGCTCATGGTACCACAAACCTTGAAACAGCCCGGGTTAGTTCTGAGGGTATTCTAGATAAGGAGTGTTGCTATGGGAGCATTATAGATCATAATTTACCTTACCCATTAACAATTTATAGACATACCTGAATATTGTACTCTGATATGAAGAGAGGATCCCCTTCATTAAGGATTTTAATGAATATCTTCATAGCATGTTCAAGGAAAGATGGATATTGTGGTGAAGCTACAATTGCCTGTAAAAAAAAAAAAAAAAAAGATGATCCTTAGGTTATTAGGTATTTGTAAGCTCCCTCTACTTATATAAATTTTTGTAGCGCTCTTAACACCCACCAAAACAGATGATCATCTCCATTTTATCAGGCTGTTGGGAAAACAAATTTTATGAAACCTATCAAACAGATATGGAACCTTGCTAATTAGTCTAATACATACAAGGAATATTCCTGTCACCATTTCAGCCTAAATTAAAGTGAATCTTACTTAACTTCAAACATCAAATTACTGTTTCAGTAACGATGAAATATATTTGAACCTGTAGTTAAGGAATGCCCTTAAATGTACCGAGTTGTGATAGTTTCTGCATTAGCTTGCTCTAATCTATACTATAAGAATAATTTATAATATTTTTGTCCTTGACTAATGAAACTGATATTGCTCTTCCCAGCTTTATTTTTTTATTAACAAATCGGTCGCCTCCCACCAAGGCAGTGTGACCTGGTAAAGAAGAAACACTTTCATCATCATTCACTCCATCACTGTCTTGTCAGAGGCATGCCTACACTACAGTTTAAAAAGCTGCAACATATCAACACCCCTCCTTCAGAGTGCAGGCACTGTACTTCCCACCTCCAGGACTCAAGTCCAGATAACTGATTTCTTGAATATCTTCATAGATGTTACTTTACTCATGCTCTAACAGCACATCATCATAAAAACTATTTGTCTCCACTCACTCCTTACTAATACACATACACACACTTGCTCTAAGTCCAAGCCCCTTGCACACAAAACTTCCTTTACCCCCTCCCTCAAACCTTTCCTAGGACGACCCTTACCCTGCCTTCCTTCCACTACAGATTTAGCTCCCCTCCAAGTCATTCTATTTTGCTCCATCCTCTCTTAATGTCCAAACCACCTCAACAACCCTTCCTCTGCCCTCTGGATAATACTTTTAGAAACCCTGCACCTCCTCCTGCACAGCAGGCTACAGATTTTCTGCACTGTATTCACACAGCACATTGCCCTCAAACACTGCATCTCCACTGCATCCAGCCTTCTCCTTGTCGCAACATTCACCACCCATGCTTCATACCCATATAATAACATTGGTGCCACTATACTCTCACACATTACGCTCTCTGCTTCCATAGATAATGTTCTTTGTCTCCACAGACTCCTTATATGCACCACTTGCCTTTTCTTCCTCATCAGTTCTATGGTTCACCTCGTCTTTCATAGACTCATCTGCTGACAAGTCCACCCCCAAATATCTGAATACATTCACTTCTTCTATATTCTCTCCATCCAATCTGATATCCAATCTTTCATTACCTAAATTATTTGTTATCCTTATCATCTTGCTCTTTCCTATGTATCCAGCTTTAACCTTCTCAGGGTCGTGACCCCCGATCTCAAACTTGCTCGCAGGATCGTGACCCCTGCTCTCAAACTTGCTCTCAGGGTCGAAGAATTTAAAAAAAAAAAAATTATCTTATGAAATGACAGAGAATCTTTTTCCAAAGGTAATGAAACCAAAAGTACGAAATCTGACGGAAAAACTCGGCAATATTACACATCAGTAATTTCGCCCACTTTGTGCCCTATTTTTGGCCAATTCCAGTGTTCCAGTTGATCAACTCATAGCTATTTCACTAGTATTCATTCTATGCTATCAACTGAGTACAAGAAAGCACCCATTTACCTATTTCAATACCCAATACATGTAAAGTGATCAGAAATCAGTAATTTGACCAATTTCACACAAAAATTTCAAAATTGCCCATTTAAAAACAGGGTTAAGAGTAAACAATGTAGACAATTCTGGCACTTGAAAAACATTTCCCGTTTCTTAGTCATGTCTCCAGGCCCCTCTTATATTACACCTGCTTTTCATTTTGAATTTTTAAGTCACACAAAAATAGAAGACTTACTGTTATGGAGACTACTGTATTATTGTAATAATTGCATATATAATGTCAGCGCATTCCTAAATGTGTATTAAACTGGCCAGCTGGATGCATATTGGACAAGTAAAGTAATTTGTGTACTCTGGAATATTGGCAAATATGAAACATTTCTGCTACTTTGAGCTCAATTTCAGTCTACTTTTATTCCTGAAACCAATCAAAATCATCTCTATTTCTGTAATATATCTTCCATTCTATCAAATGAGATCAAGAAACTGAGAATACAACCATAAAAACCATACAAAAATACACTGTAAAGTTGCCATTTTAAACCAAAAACAATTACATTTTTTCTCATTATGCACTGTGCTGCAGGATTTTTTTTGTGGTGCACACTTACTGCATAGACCCATTCTCTCATATGTAGGCCCAAATTAACTACTCACAGCTTATCTAAGTCAGCTGAGATCATGGTGTAGTAAAACAGGACAGACTCTGGCTTCAAAGCAGTAGTAAAACGAGACCGACACCAAAAGGGTTAAGGTAACAAAATTAAAATTAGCCTTAAATTAACAAAATTAAATTTAAGTGTGGAGATATGGCATCAATCAGTATTTATCTTGTTCTCTAATGGCATGCATTTCAATGTATACAGTGGTACCTCAGTACACATCTACTTTGGAATAAATCCAGCTTGGTATACGTCCTACATTTGGATGGGAAACTTTTTTGTTTGGTATACGACCTGTTTGGAATACGACTCATGTGCTAGAACTTGTATGGGTCAAAATGAGTCACGACATTGTGCGCTACCCTTGTTTAGCTTTCTCTCGAGACAAAGCCACTTTTGTCAATATGCCCACTGCTACCATTCAGTGAACAACCCGCGCTTTAACTCTGTGAATTTTCACGTGATTCTGTGTTTTTTTTCGTACAAATTTTAAGTAAATTCATGAACCGTGAGTTCTAAGAAAGTTAATGAGAAGAGCAAAACAACGAAGAAAATGGTTAGGATCACCATGGAGGTGATAAAAGAGATTGTTGATAAGTATGAAGGTGGCAAGCGTATCCAGGACCTGGCTGCTGCATACGGTATGCCGAGAACAACGATATCTATGATAGTGAAAAACAAAGATGTTATGAAATTGGCTAACGTTGCAAAGGGGGTGAAATCGATTGCCAAACAAAGATCAGTGACATTAGAGCATATTGAAAAATTGCTTCTGATCTGGATGACAGAAAAACAGTGCACCGGCAATAGCGTATCAGAGGAAATGATTTGCAAAAAGGCAAAACTGATGCATGCCGATCTTTTGAAAAACAAGGCAGGAATGAGCCAAGAAAGTGAAGTGTTTAAAGCCAGCCATGGCTGGTTTGATAATTTTAAGAAGAGAACTGGCATTCAGTGTTGTGTGGCATGGAGAGGGAGCCAGTGCTGATAAAGATGCTGCCAATGATTTTGTTACAGAGTTTGGGGAATTTGTGGAGGCTGAGGTTTGGTTCCCCAACAAGTTTTTAACTGTGATGAAACAGGCATTTTGGAGAAGGCAGAAGCAAAGTTCTTTGGACAGATTTTTAGTAAAAGTCAAACCTGGTGAGCTTTAACCAGGTCCAAATAGGGAAAGAGAGACAGAAAAGAGAAGGGGACTCTCCTTCCAAACAATAACATTTCCTCCTCCTCCCTTCTCAGCACTATCCTAGTAGGCACTCAACTCTTTTCAGCAAAGTAAAGTGAGGTTAAATTTGCATTTATTTCATCTAATTCTTTTATATTTATGTATGTATTTTAATATTAAGCAGTGTTTAAATTACATATTTTAGTATTAAGCAGTGTTTAAATTATTTTATACAAACCCATCAATGATGCCATAATATGCCAATAACTTCAGGATTTTTTTTTCATGGGGACGGATTAATCATTTTCCCTACATTTCTTATGGGAAAATTTGTTTGGTATACGTCCTGTTTGGTATAAGTCCAAAGTCCTGGAATGGATTAAGGACATATACCAAGGTACCACTGTACTTCAACAAATCACATGAATCCAAAACCTTCCCAAACAATTTCCAAAAGAGCTTGGGTAACCTCGGTTTACAAAGGTCAGCATCCCTCTGTAATGAATAATTATTAATAAATATTAAACTTGACAATACCACCAAAAATCTTTTTTTAAAATATTCCACAAAGAATTATACTCCTACGCAATCAAGCACAACACGCCAGCATAAATTCAGACCCCAAAAGAGTGCAAATAATGCTAAAAGTTTTATACATAAAGTACACAGTAAAGAAATAAGAACAAATATCCCAGTGTACTATTTATTGATCTGCAAAAGGCCTTCAATAAGATGACCACAACACTCGTCTAACTAAACTAAAGCACTATAAACTCAAAGACCACTTAGTATTTGTCCAAACCTGCCTCAGTGACAGTTAAAAACATGTGCCCATAAACAACACAACTTCATCAAAACCAAATAAAATCTTCATAAAATATTAGAGGCACAAGTGTAGTAAATATGTATATGGTACACAGTGACACTTTCAAAGTGAACATTACACTAAATATTTTGGACAAGGCTTCCATCATCAATGAAATACAAAAACACTGTGACAATAAAGGGTTACTGAGATACATGTATATTTTCATACTTGTCAACAGTAAGCCCTCCATTTACAAACCAATACTCTTTGCCAATGGTATTCTTATTGTCTTCTCATTGATCTTACTTCCATAAATGACAGAAAACAGCATATTTAAAATATAAACCAAAAATAAATAACTAGGCTTACATCTAGATAGTAAATATCAAAACATATCCTAAAAAATATATGCCATATACTGTACTAATAAATATCCAATGCTACATACCCTATTCCACTGTTTTCCTCTACACTACACTTATTTATCCATATCTCACATACTGTATATCTGTGTATGGGGATTGTTGTAGTGTTTGAGTTCCCTCACTGACAAACACTGACCTGCTGCATTTACTAAGGAGGGAAGCTCATGGCAGTCAAACTTCAGTTTAGCTATATTAACTGGGTCCTGTCTCCATCTTAGAGCATGGAGGCATACATTTTTTTTTTTTTTACAGTGGTGACTGGGAGGCACTGAAGTTTTAATTATATGACTGTGTGAGGGATAAAGAAGCTCCAGAGGAATTAAAAGTATATCAGTGTATAGTCACTAGTCACTGCTTTCCCATCAATAGTGAGAAGACACTTGACTTTATCAGCATGGTCAGTATTATTATTGATATGCATCCCAGTTTTTAATGGATAGAAGGCAATGTCCTGGCTGATATGGGTAATTCATTCTTGTGCAAATTTGTGGTCATTCAGGTATGCTTCAAAATTTATTAGTCGTAGTGACATGATATTTGTATAACATCATTTTCGAAACACTTCTGTAAGTTGGAGAAGTTTCCTGGTGGTGTGCTGCTTAGTATGTGATCAAAGTGTGTGTGTGCTGTCAGTATCACTAGTTGTCCAATGCAATTGTGGCAGATGAGTTCAAGCATATCTGTCCTTTGGTGCACAGAAAATCTGAATATCAGTGTTACAGTGTGGGGTAAGCTGGTTCCACAGTAATGGGACAGTAGGTATTAGAGGTACAAGAAGTAGGTGAAAAGCCAGTATTGATTATGGACAACAAACAATTGCCCAAAAGTGGTTCAGGGTTCTCAGGAGGGCTCACTGCTGTTCTGGAGTTGGAGTCACTAAAGATTCAAGAGAATGTGATGTCTTTTTCATCATAGAGTAAAAAATGGGGGGTAGCTCACAGAAATAAAAAGAAACCACAAACCCACCTTGAACCATAATCATCTCTGCTGTGACACGTAGTGCTGTTATTCTCCGGAAGCCACCTCTTTCCCTATCTGGTATGTAACACTAGAATGCTGCCTCCTGGACTGACTGAGCAGGCTTAGCAAAACTGTATATTTAAACAAGAACACGAACTGTGCTATCATCTCTGAACTAAAAATGCTGGCGGGCAAATAAGCAAGAATGCCAGGAATCATACACCTTCAGCAGCCACTCCTTGATCCACAGGCAACCTCCAATAATACTTCTGCCATCACAGGCCCTGCCCGATGACTACCTGTTGTCTCACCAGATCACCTGACATGCTATAAGATGACTCAATTTCCACAGAGTGGAGTGACCCCAACCATCACAGAACTACCAACAGAAGCTATGCTAGAACAGGGCCAATAGTGATTACTTTTCCTTCTGTCTCGGAGCTAAATTTCACAAATGGGAAAATATCCCCATTGAGGCCAAAAGCAGAGGGAGCATTCAGTGTACAGTATTTGGATTTGAGCCAGGGAGGAGGGGGGGGGGAGATCCAAGTTCTTGGATCAAGAGCCCCTTTGCCATGGCAAGGAACCACCCCTTAGAAGGGAATGGCTAGTATACCAAAGATTTCTTATAGTTTGATTGAAGTTAAATTGCATAATGGAATGACTGGCTAAGCCAAACACTGAATCTAAAATTTTAATTAAAAATCTATTTCATAGATCATTTAATTAAAGAGCACATTACAGTTGAGAATCCTTTATCCAACGTGCCTGGGACTGAAAGTGTTTCAGATTCTTTTGGATTTCAGAATACTGTACTTGTATACAACCTCTCCTCACTTAACGACGTACTCGTTTACCGACAATCAGACTTGTGATGGGCTCTCTGACCAATATGCATACCTAAATAATTCATGTTAGAGTTGATTTCCTCTATTCTGTATATTTCAATGTACAGTACAATTCTGTATAAACATTTAAAAATATACCAGAAATGTTATAAATGGTGCAAAGGTGACATTAAAACAATATCAAAGATGGATGACGCAAGCCCACTCTGAATATAGTGAACTGCTCATTTAGTGACGAATTCATTTACCGACGAGGTCTCAGGAATGGAACTCCATCGTTAAGTGAGGAGAGGCTGTATTTATGAAACCAATTAGAAATGATGTCCCTGGTGAGCCATGCCCTTTTGTTAGCATAATAATGGACTGGTAAGGCATTCACACCTTTAAAACAGCAAGAACACAGGCTTTTGCCTACCACAGCAAGTTTTCATTTACACATTCCTGCTGCATTAGAGCATACCAGTGGCAAGTTTTCACAGCAAGTTTCACTTATACATGCCTGCTGCACTAGAACATCCCAGCACAGTTAATCTGTCCTTGCCATCTGGGGTAATAATGCCTGAACAGCGATATCTCATCAGCACTGTAGATTTGGTTCACTGTTAGATTTTCATCAGCAACAATCCTGGCAAACACATCAGTGAATTTCTCTGCTGCTTCCTGATCAGCAGATGCTTTATCACCAATAATCTTTAAGAATTGAATGTTGTGTCATTTCTTAAATTTTTGTATCCAGCCTGTTGAATATTCACAATTACCTTCAATATTCAGTTCATCATGATAGAATTTTGCTTGTTTCATGATCAATGTTCTGTTAAGTGGCATATGCTCACTCCAATGCTGACAAATCCACTCCATCAATACATGACTGGGATCTTCATTTTTCCCTCTATGCAATGTTCTTCTATTTTTCATTAACTTCTGTTCATCACTTTCAGCATAAAACTTCAACAATATGTCCTTCTGTTTCTTTAGGTCAAAGACTGTGATTCATCCAACACCAAACTCCTCAGTTAGACACTTACACTGCTGTCAAGTTTTTTTAACAACTTGACTTTTGGTGATATAGATAAACATAAATGCTTCATCATTTTCTTTTCACTATTACTAACAGGCCTTTTCAACATTTTCAACAATAGCTTCACACCACAGAGCACAAAACATGACATAATCAGCAAATAATTACTGCTGCTCCACCACATCTTATGCTGAATGATCCATTTATGGCATGTCATGTCCACATTTGAAAAACTTTTGGATTTTGGAGGTTTTTGGATTTTGGAATTTTGGATTAAGGATTCTCTACTGTATTTCACTATAATCCGATTACTATAGGTTTATTAAAAGATTAATCTGACAGGAATGGCCCACTGTTCAAAAACTTACATTGCATAATGCATGCTGTGTTTAAAAACTCAGTAACAGATTTTTTAACTTTAGTTATCGGTCAATGAAAATGAAATACTTTGGAATTCATTTTCTTATAATACACTGCACCAACCTCTAGATCTTCACTTAGTGCCTGTGCAGCCTTGAGCTTGTTTTCATCCTTTGAGCCTGGATCTGCAAGCATAGACACGTATGAACGAAAAGTATTCATCTGGGCGACAGGATCTTGGGACACATGGTGTCCTACAGAAGCTCCACCAGGTCCCATTGCTTGGCCGCTTTATGGTGCCTTGCTCAAGGATGCTGTAGATTTCATATTACATATCTGAAACAAAAATTAAATAATTTAATTTAGTTACAAATGCCAGTGCAGTACATTATGACAATGAAATATTCCATAGACATTAATGTTGATAATTCAAATAATATATATATCCTTCATATTGTGAATACTGTACAGGGAAGCCAAGCTCAGCAGTTCTACTTGTTACCTCACCTAACTAGGAACAATGTATTCTTCCCAACCTCAGTCAACAAATGCAAGCCCTAGTGGTCAAGGCACTTTCATTAACCCTTTCACTGTTGCGACCCCCAAAATTAAAAGTGCTGACAGTGTTGCAATTTAAAAAATATATTTCTTCTGATGCACAAATAACCCGAACATAGAAGAAAGGAGCTAACGATGATGTTTCGTATTTGTGTATTGCTCCAGTCACAGTACTGTGCCTTTTTTTGTTGTTTATATTTCTTCTGAAATGGTAGAGAATCTTTTTCTGAAGGTAGACACCAAAAATGTGAAATTTGATAGAAAACTTACAGAATTATGCAGGCACAAATTGGAAGTCTAGGCACAATTTATGCATCAGTTATTTCACTGTGAATCATATTTTAAGCCAATTCCAGCAATATGACTAAATTCCTTACTATTTCACTAGTATGCCTTCCATTAGTGGTCTGGTTCTCATACAAATAGATAAATTAAAATCTAACAAATCCCTGGGCCCTGATGAACTGTTCGCAAGGGTTTTAAAGGAATGCATGGAGGAATTCTGTGAACCTTTGGCTAGTCTTTTCAACATATCTCTGCAAATTGGCATAGTGCTAGATAAATGGACAATGGCAAATATGATACCTGTCTACAAAGCAGGAGACAGGTCCTTAGTTTCAACCTACAGACCAATAAGCCTAATCTCTATAGTAGGAAAATTGATGGAATCTATAATTGCCGAGGCTATTCGAAGCCACCTTGATATTATTATATAAACAGCCTCTCCTCACTCATTTACTGGCGCCTCGGATTTATGATGGGCTCTCTGACCAGTTTGCATACCTAAATAATGTATACTAGAGCTGATTTCCTCTATTCTGTTTATTATAATATACAGTACACTACTGTATAAACATTTAAAAAATATACCAGAAATGTTATAAATGGTGCAAAGGTGACATTAAAACAATATCAGAGATGGTTGACACAAATCCACTACCATTACAGTATGCTCCTCACTTAACAATGAATTCGTTTACCAACCGTGATCTTAGGAACAGAACCCTGTCACTAAGCAAGGGGAGGCTGTATAATCAAAAAGAAGCACTAAATCGAAGCCACCTTGAAAGATGTAAATTGATTGATGAATCTCAGCATGGCTTTGCTGTATAATCAAAAAGAAGCATTAAACCAAAGCCACCTTGAAAGACGTAAATTGATTAATGAATCTCAGAATGGCTTTACAAAGGGGCGTTCCTGCCTTACAAATTTACTAACTTTTTTCACTAAGGTATTTGTAGAGGTATCACGGTAATGAATATGATACTGTGTATATAGACTTCAGTAAGGCTTTTGATAGAGTTCCACATTCGGGGCTATCGAGGAAAGTCGGGGCATACGGAATAGGAAGAGAAATTTTTCCTGGATAGAGGCATGGCTGACAGATAGGCAACCTAGAGTTTGCAAAAACGAGGAGAAATCAGAGTGGGGAAGCACTACAAGCAATGTTCCACAGGGTTCAGTGTTGGGCCCTTTGTTGTTCACAATTTACATAAATGACACAGATAAGGGTATAAATAGAAACACAAGCAAGTTTGCCGATGACACCAAAATAGGCCGTCAAATTCATTCTGATGAGGACACTAGAGCGCTCCAGGAAGATCTAAATAGACTGAAGCAGTGGTCAGAGAAGTGGCAGATGCAGTTTAACATAGACAAATGCAAAGTTCTAAGCGCTAAAAAGGAAAATAACCATGACACTTATAAACCAAATAGTGTAAATCTTAATATCACTGATTGCAAAAAAGATTTACGAGTTCTGGTTAGCAGTAATCTAAAACCAAGACAACAGTGCATAATTTTTTTTTTTTTTTTTTTTTTTTTTTATCACACCGGCCGATTCCCACCAAGGCAGGGTGGCCCGAAAAAGAAAAACTTTCACCATCATTCACTCCATCACTGTCTTGCCAGAAGGGTGCTTTACACTACAGTTTTTAAACTGCAACATTAACACCCCTCCTTCAGAGTGCAGGCACTGTACTTCCCATCTCCAGGACTCAAGTCCGGCCTGCCGGTTTCCTGAATCCCTTCATAAATGTTACTTTGCTCACACTCCAACAGCACGTCAAGTATTAAAAACCATTTGTCTCCATTCACTCCTATCAAACACGCTCAAGCATGCCTGCTGGAAGTCCAAGCCCCTCGCACACAAAACCTCCTTTACCCCCTCCTCCAAACCTTCCTTGGCCGACCCCTTACCCCGCCTTCCTTCCACTACAGACTGATACACTCTTGAAGTCATTCTGTTTCGCTCCATTCTCTCTACATGTCCGAAACCACCTCAACAACCCTTCCTCAGCCCTCTGGACAAACAGTTTTGGTAATCCCGCACCTCCTCCTAACTTCCAAACTACGAATTCTCTGCCATTATATTCACACCACACATTGCCCTCAGACATGACATCTCCACTGCCTCCAGCCTTCTCCTCGCTGCAACATTCATCACCCACGCTTCACACCCATATAAGAGCGTTGGTAAAACTATACTCTCATACATTCCCCTCTTTGCCTCCAAGGACAAAGTTCTTTGTCTCCACAGACTCCTAAGTGCACCACTCACTCTTTTCCCTCATCAATTCTATGATTCACCTCATCTTTCATAGACCCATCCGCTGACACGTCCACTCCCAAATATCTGAATACGTTCACCTCTCCATACTCTCTCCTCCAATCTGATATTCAATCTTTCATCACCTAATCTTTTTGTTATCCTCATAACCTTACTCTTTCCTGTATTCACCTTTAATTTTCTTCTTTTGCACACCTACCAAATTCATCCCCAAATTCTGCAACTTCTCTTCAGAATCTCCAAGAGCACGTGTCATCAGCAAAGAGCAGCTGTGACAACTCCCACTTTGTGTGTGATTCTTTATCTTTTAACTCCACGCCTCTTCCCAAGACCCTCGCTTTACTTCTCTTACAACCCCATCTATAAATATATTAAACAACCACGGTGACATCACACATCCTTGTCTAAGGCCTACTTTTACTGGGAAAAAATTTCCCTCTTTCCTACATACTCTAACTTGAGCCTCATATCCTCGTTAAAAACTCTTCACTGCTTTCAGTAACCTACCTCCTACACCATACACTTGCAACATCTGCCCATTGCCCCCTATCCACCCCGTCATACGCCTTTTCCAAATCCATAAATGCCACAAAGACCTCTTTATGCCTTATCTAAATACTGTTCACTTATATGTTTCACTGTAAACACCTGGTCCACACACCCCCTACCTTTCCTAAAGCCTCCTTGTTCATCTGCTATCCTATTCTCCGTCTTACTCTTAATTCTTTCAATTATAACTCTCCCATACACTTTACCAGGTACACTCAAACAGACTTATCCCCTATAATTTTTGCACTCTCTTTTTATCCCTTTGCCTTTATACAAAGGAACTATGCATGCTCCTGCCAATCCTAGGTACCTTACCCTCTTCCATACATTTATTAAACAATTGCACCAACCACTCCAAAAACTATATCCCCACTGCTTTTACATTTCTATCTTTATCCCATCAATCCCGGCTACCTTACCCCCTTTCATTTTACCTACTGCCTCACGAACTTCCCCCACACTCACAACTGGCTCTTCTCACTCCTACAAGATGTTATTCCTCCTTGCCCTATACACGAAATCACAGCTTCCCATCTTCATCAACATTTAACAATTCCTCAAAATATTCCTTCCATCTTCCCAATACCTCTAACTCTCCATTTAATAACTCTCCTCTCCTATTTTAACTGACAAATCCATTTGTTTCTCTAGGCTTTCTTAACTTGTTAATCTCACTCCAAAACTTTTTCTTATTTTCAACAAATTTTGTTGATAACATCTCACCCACTCTCTCATTTGCTCTCTTTTTACATTGCTTCACCACTCTCTTAACCTCTCTCTTTTTCTCCATATACTCTTCCCTCCTTGCATCACTTCTACTTTGTAAAAACTTCTCATATGCTAACTTTTTCTCCCTTACTACTCTCTTTACATCATCATTCACCAATCGCTCCTCTTCCCTCCTGCACCCACTTTCCTGTAACCACAAACTTCTGCTGAAGACTCTAACACTACATTTTTAAACCTACCCATACCTCTTCGACCCCATTGCCTATGCTCTCATTAGCCCATCTATCCTCCAATAGCTGTTTATATCTTACCCTAACTGCCTCCTCTTTTAGTTTATAAACCTTCACTCTCTCTTCCCTGATGCTTCTATTCTCCTTGTATCCCATCTACCTTTTACTCTCAGTGTAGCTACAACTAGAAAGTGATCTGATATATCTGTGGCCCTCTATAAACATGTACATCCTGAAGTCTACTCAACAGTCTTTTATCTACCAATACATAATCCAACAAACTACTGTCATTTCGCCCTACATCATATCGTGTATACTTATTTATCCTCTTTTTCTTAAAATATGTAATACCTATAACTAAACCCCTTTCTATACAAAGTTCAATCAAAGGGCTCCATTATCATTTACACCTGGCACCCCAAACTTACCTACCACACCCTCTCTAAAAGTTTCTCCTACTTTAGCATTCAGGTCCCCTACCACAATTACTCTCTCACTTGGTTCAAAGCCTCCTATACATTCACTTAACATCTCCCAAAATCTCTCTCTTCCTCTGCATTCCTCTCTTCTCCAGGTGCATACACGCTTATTATGACCCACTTCTCGCATCCAACCTTTACTTTAATCCACATAATTCTTGAATTTACACATTCATATTCTCTTTTCTCCTTCCATAACTGATCATTTAACATTACTGCTACCCCTTCCAGTGCATAAGTGTTCACAATAAAGCAAATCGAATTCTTGGCTTCGTGTCAAGAAGCATAAATAACAGGAGCCCTCAGGTTGTTCATCTCTATATATTATATTACAGTGTGGATATATGCAAATGCACTGGAAAACATACAAAGGAGGATGACAAAGTTGATCCCATGTATCAGAAATCTTTCCTATGAGGATAGACTGAGGGTCCTGAATCTGTGCTCTCTAGAAAGGCATGGAATTAGGTGGGATATGATTCAGGTGTATAAATGGACAACAGGAATAAAGAAAAGGAATGTAAATAATGTGCTATAACTAACTTACTAAGACAGGACTCACAGCAATGGTTTCAAGTTGGAAAAATTTAGATTTAGCAAGGATATAGGAATGCATTGGTTTGGTAATAAAGTTGTGGATGAGTGGAAGAAACTCCTAAGTAGCATCATTGAAGCTAAAACATTGTGTAGTTTTAAAAATAGGTTAGACAAATATATGAGTGGGTGTGGGCAGGTGTGAGTTGGACCTAACTAGCTTGTGCTAATAGGTCTGATGCAGTGCTCCTTCCTTCTTAAGTGGATGTGACTTGGACCTGATTAGCTTAGGCCAGTAGGTGAATTAGACCTGCCTAGCATGGGCCTGCTGCAGTGCTCATTCTTTCTTATAAAAACATAAAGAATGAACACTGCAGCAGGCCAACTGGCCCATGCAAGGCAGGTCCAATTCTCCTACTGGCTTAAGCCAGCACCCTAACCTAGTCAGGTCAGGTCACATTCACTTAAGGAAGGACCATGGCATATGACCTAGTAGCACAAGCTAGTCAGGTCCAACTCTCACCCACCCACACCCACTCATGTATTTATCTAACCTATTTTTAAAACTACACAATGTCTTAGCTTCTATGTTGGTACTCGGGAGTTTGTTCCACTCATCCAAAATTCTATTACCAAACCAGTGCTTTCCTATATCCTTCCTGAATCTGATTTTTCCAACTTAAAACCATTGCTGCAAGTCCTGTCTAGGCTAGATATTTTTAGCATGCTATTTACATCCCCTTTATTTATTCCTGTTTTCCATTTATACACCTCAATCGTATTCCCCCTAATTCTACGCCTTTCTAGAGAGTGCAGATTCAAGGTCCTCAGTCTATCCTCATAGGGAAGATTCCTGATGTGTGGGATCAACTCTGTCATCATCCTTAGTACGTTTTCCAGAGCATTTATACCCTTCCTGTAATACAGTGACCAGAACTGTGCAGCATAATCTAAACGATGCCTAACCAAAGATAATGTATATAGAGTTGAGAAACAACCTGAGGACTTCTATCATTTATACTTCTTGATATGAAGCCAAAGATTCTATTAGCTTTATTGCAAACACTTATGCACTGTTGTCTAGGTTTCAGATTACTGATAACCAGAACTCCTAAATCCTTTTATGTTCTTAAATTGTTCGGAAGATGGTAATGTGACCAATTTTACACAAAATTAAGCAAACTTCCATATTAAAACAGAATCCAGAATGAACACTGTAGGCATTCCAACCATTAAAGCAATCTATCCTTGGTTCATTAATCACTTTCAGAATCACTCAAGAAACACTGCTGTGACAAGTGCACATGTTTTCAAGAGAAAACTGGACAAGTATCTCCACCAGGGGCCTGATCAACCAGAATGTGATATGTGGGCCATTGTGCCACCAGCAGCAACAGCCTGGTTGACCAGGCAATCACCAGACAAGCTTGGCCCAGGGGCAGGCTCTGGGAAAAGAAAACTCTCAAAACTCACCAAAGGTACAAGATATCAATGGTAATGCAATAAAATATTATTATTACTATTGTTGTTATTATTATTATTATTATTTAAAAATAGTACTGTAAAAATGGTTATAACTATGACCATAATTTTTAAAAAGGTGGACCGGTAAGCCAGCAGAAGGCCTCGGTCAGATGACCAAAAGCTCCAACAGTGGGTCATCACATGACTAAGACCTACGTCAGCAAATACTTATCCTATTTTTTGACGAACCTTACCTAACCCTAAAAATAGTTAGTATCCAGACCAGCTACTTGTGTGATTTAAGCATACTTTTATTCTTTATAACTCAACCTAAAATATCTAACATAACTTAACCTACTCTGCCAGTGGTAAGTTTATTTAGGTACAAGCACATATAAGTACAGTTACACAAATTTAGGTGAAATACAATTATCATACCTAGGATAACCCAATAAAAGTCATAGTGGCTTATTTCCATTAGGGTCCTTGATTTCCATTGGTAGATAAGGAAATGCTAGCATGTCTGTTTACATTTGTTGTGATTAGATGAGGCAAGTTAACTAAAATGACACTAATCACTGATTAACCAGATGTAGCATCCCTCGCCCAGCTGCCGGTGAGGGTGGACGTTTGCTACTCCTCTCTGACAGGCGCAAGTGCTAGCCAGGCTGTCACAATGGTGGATGGGGTGCGACGCAGAATTAACACTGTCGGTATAGAATTACTGAGAGGTACAATTAATCAAGATTCGGCGTTGACGTTGTTGCCTCTAATTATTCGAGAGACATATGGGATTGAGGATTGTGACCTTTACGGTGTAGCCTTAAATGGAAACTACCGAATGTTCATGAAACTGCTGTCATCACAGGTGTATGAGGATCTACTTGCTCATTATCAGGATGTTGCTATCGAGGTTAACGAGGACATCCTGGTAAAGATGGTCGATGTTTCAAGTCAATTTACGTATGTAAAGTTACATAATGTGCCTTTCGAGGCAAATGAAGCTGACCTACGTAGTGTGTTCGGGAAGTTTGGAACTGTACACGTAGCTCAACAAGGCAAGTGGATGGCAGGGGCTTATGTGGGTTATCCAGAAGGTAGTTTTAGCCTAAAGATGACTCTGAGGCAACCTATACCTTCGTATGTGTTCTTAGAGGAATTTAGGACACAAATACTTGTAACTTACGCTGGCTAACGTAGAACTTGTAGACTGTGTGATGGTTATGATCACATAGCGGCTGAATGTGTGCGGAGGACTGGCCAGGGAATACCAAGGAGTGACATTTCGAGGCGAGGACCTACAGTGACTGATCAGAACCGCCAGGATAGACGTAGGCGTGGTCGGTTATGGAGTGAGGAAGTGGAGGAAATGCAACATGAGGTGGAGCATGAGGGTGCAGTGCAGCAATTGAGTGCGTCTGCAGAGGATGTGATGCACGAGGTGGACAAGGACGTACCGAATGACGTAGAAATTGACGTAGTGCTTGAGACAGTTTTGCAGGAGATGTTCCCTAAATCGGAGGAAGCCTTGACAGAGGTAACGACGGGAGACCAGGTACCGGGACAAGGGGAAGCATGCGGGTCTGGAGAAAGGAATGTAATGTCGGCTTGGCCAAGTAGTGAGAAGGGGAATGAGGTGATAGAGGTGGAGGTGCACAATGAGGAAGGTCAGGAGGCAAGCATGGCGGAAGAGGAAGTGTCGAGGAAGCGGGCAGCTGTCACGTCTGACTCTCATGACGTCCTCACTCCAGCACAAAGACCAGGGAAAAAGGCGGGGATTGAAGGTGTGTGTAGAGGCACAGAGAAAAAGAAACGCCAGCAAGGGGTTAGGAGTGGAGGGGGTGGGGCGAGTGCCAAGGACAGTGTGTATGAGGCTACTGGACAGCGGAAAAATGTGGTGGGGAAAAGTGGGTGGAAAACGTAAGCAGGCCTAAGGTGTATGACAATTAATGTTAATGGTTTATGTAAGAGTGGTAAGTGTGTATGGTTGCGAGGACTGCTGTATCGTTACAAGGTAGATGTTGCCTTTATACAAGAGCATAACTTGAAAGCAGAAAAAAATGCTGGAGGTGGATGGATATAGGGCTTTTGTAATGCCAACGACACGTTTAAAAGGCGAAGTAGGTGTTTTAATTCGTGAGGCAAGCCCGTTTGTTTTGCAAAGGTTTGAGGGGGGGGGGTGAGGGAAGAATAATGAGAGTGGACGGGTGGTGGATGCGTGAACGCGTGTCCTTTGTTGGAGTGTGTGCTCCGGCGGAGAACGATGTGAGGGTAAAATCGGCATTTGTAAGGGATGATCTGGTGTATTTCTTGAGAGCGCTGCCCAGGGTTGCATTGATTGGGGGAGATTGGAATTGTATAATATGGAGATTTGATGTGACGCCAGCAGGGGCGGGATATTTTTCAAACGTGTTGCGAGATCTGTGTAGAGATATTGGAGTACGAGATGCATTTTGGGGTGGAATAGGTGAAGTGCAGCATACGTATGAAAGGAGGGAATACGCAGCTAGACTGGATAGGATCTATATAACGCAAGGGGTTTCAGTAGAGTCTTTTAACACTATAGAAGCAATTTATTCAGATCACAGGGCAGTGGTGGTGGGGGTGGCATGGGATTCGTTAGTGAAACGGTTTGAAAGCTACTGGAAATTAAACACGCGACTCCTTGAGGATGAGGAAGTGGAGGTGGGGTTTGCTTCGTTGTGGAGGAAGCTAAGTGAGGAGGCAAAAAGGGTTGATAATGTTGTACGTTGGTGGGACAGTGTGACCAAGGAGAGGATTCGTAGGTTTTACGTGGGTGAGGGGAAGCGTATAAATCGACTGAAGTATGGATTAACAAATTATTTGGAAAGTAGAATAGGATATACTACATGAGCAAGGAGTGGTGGGAGGGGTATTCCAAACAGAGGCAATAGATGATCTGAAGAGCAGGTTAAGAGAGGTGCAGGAGGAGAGATTTCATGCGGTGCGGGTGCAGGCGGGTGTGGAGGAAGTGCTTTGGGGGGACAAGCCATTGGCATGTGTGTTGAGGAGACAACAGCAGAGGAGGACAGCAACCACAATAGCAGATTTGGAAGTGCACACTGAGGTGAAAGGTTTTAGGGAGGGGCAGGTGTTAAAAACAACGGAGGGGATGAGTATGTTCGCGGATGCATGGTATGGGCATTATTGGAAAAGTAAAGGAGTTAATAGGGAGGATCTTGATGGGGTGTGTGCTGTAGAGCCCATAGCTCTGGGGAGAAAGGACAGGGAAGCTTTGGGTGGTGAGATTGAAGAGGGGGAGATATGGAGAGCGCTTGTAGACATGTGCAGAGGCAAAGCACCAGGTATTGATGGACTACCAAGTGAATTTTACTTAAAACATTGGGATCTGTTAAGGGGTTTTTTTAGTAACGCTGTTCAATAGAATGAAAGACGGGGGAGAACTGGGCGAGACGCAAAGTACAGGGGTCGTTGTGCTTGTGCCTAAGGGTAAGGGGCAGAGTACACTTAAGGATTACAGGGCGATTACTCTCATGTGTGCGGACTATAAATTGTTCGCGAAGATTTTGGGGAATAGGTTAAAATGTGTAGTGGGACGTGTAGTTTCAAAAGGTCAACTAGGGTTGCCAGGACGGTCGATGGTCATGGAGCACGGAATTCTAAAGGGGTTTGTTGAGAGTTTTGAGGGGACGCAGGAAGGAGGGGGTATGGTGGTGATTGATTGGCAGGGTGCTTATGATCAGGTGGAAAGGGAGGGCTTAAGACAGATCCTTAGCAAACAAGGTTTTGGGGATGAGATTGTGGGGTGGGTTGAAACGTTGTATAAAGGGGCAAAAGCGAGAATTCAGATCAATGGACGTGTGGGAGGTGTGGTGAACATGGGTAGGGGCTTGAGGCAGGGTTGCCCACTATCACAGTTATTATTTGCATGTGTGCAAGATCCATTTTATAGGTTGGTTGAGACCAGTGTGTGGGGGGGAGGGGTCGAGGGAGGGCTTGATTAGGCATCATGTGGTAGGTTACATGGATGACACGACACTCCTAGTCCGGAAGGGAACAAGATTGAGAGAGCTGGGAGGAGTGGTTGGCATGTTTGGAGGGGCGACAGGCATGGCGGTAAACGTTGAGAAAACAAAGATCATGGGGCTAGGGGAGTGGAGAGACAGAGTTGATTGGGACTGTGATGTGGTGAGAAGGCAGGAAGGACAGTTATTAATGTGTGGCATTTTGTATGGAGCGACCATACGGGAGGCTAGGGAGGCGAATTCGTTGAGAATGGTGGAACGCGTGGAACATCGGTTGGGGATGTTACGGCCTTATCACTTGACATCATTGCAACGGGCGATTGTTATAAATGTACTGCTGTACAGTAAGGTATGGTATGTAGCAGCAGTTTTTCCATTGCTGAGGGCTGAGATTACTCATATCCTTAGAAGTGTTTTTAGGTTCTTATGGGGCTCAGGATGTGAATGGATGAAGAGGGAGGTGGTGACTTTGCCGGTGAAGAAGGGAGGTTTAGGTTTGTTGGACCTGGGAAGGAGGGTGAAATGCATTTTCGTCAGGTGGGAGTGGAAAAGATTAGGGGGACAGAGGGGGACATGCATGCAAAGGTTGCATGATATTTTGAGGGGAATGTATGTGGGTGGGGAATGGAGGGAGTGCGAGATTTTGTTGAGGGCACTTTTGTGGGCGCGCGAGCCAGACAAATTAAAGGTGAGGGATTTATATCGAATATTGAGGGTAGAGGAGACGGCCCCAGTTGAGGGGCTGTTCCCGATGTATGCATGGGGCGCTATATGAAGTCTGTTCGGTAAACTAAAGCTAGGGCCCAGGGTGCGAGAGATCATGTTTAAATTTTTACATGGGATTTTGCCTACTGGATCAGTCCTCAGAAATAGACGTGTCGTAGAGGAGGGTTGGTGTGGGTTATGTGGGGAGTTGGAGACAGCCTATCATGTGGTATACTTTTGCGATTATTTGGGGAGTGTGAGGGAATGGCTGGGGAAAGTGGTCAGGAGGATAGGAGGAACTGGGGTGTCAGTGTTGAGAGCGCTGAGTCTTGATATAGGGGGGGTGGGGGAGAATGTGGCACGGGGAGTAGCTTATATCATGGTGGATTTCATGTACATATCGTGGGGAATGAGAGGGGTGGATAATGGGGAGTTGAGGAAACGAGTTTTAGCGAGGTTTTTTTGTAGGACAATGAATAGGAATCGGGAAATTTATGGGAGGAGATGGGAGGGAGATTTCACTGAGGGTTACAGGTCCATCACTGTTGGGGAGTTGCTAGAGTTGTGAGGGGGGGGAAGTGGGTTTAGATTGTTGTGTAAAGCATTTGATAAAAAAGGGGGGGTACCAAACGGGCTTGCCAAACGAAAGATGTTGGTTTGGTGTGCATGTGCGTGGGTGAGTGATAAGTGCAAGAGAGAACGATTGTGTGTAATTGGGATGTGCATGGGAGTGCTGAGTTCATGCGTTCTTAGTGTTATTTAATATTTGTTAATTAATACCTTCTGCTGAAGGCTATCGTAGTAGCGTATAATAGTAGAAATCTGAGAATGCTGCATGGGACAGCAATAAAGATAGGATTTGACTCCCATTGTAAACTAATTCAGTTTATAATGTATATATATACATATGTATATATAAATAATGTTAGGACAGCAGCTGGCATTTTCACTACTGTAGAGTTGTTATTGTTTTCAATATAATATGTTATTAAGTTTAATTTAGTATGGTTAGTTTATAAGTTAAATAAACAACGGTGAAATGCTGTACATTTTGGTGAGCTGGGGTAAATTGGGGGGGGGGGGTTATACTGCTTGCATTTTTTGCGGCATGTAATTATTGTGTTTGTATATTGAAATTAGCAGTCGGGAAGGAGTAAGAGAATTCTTTATTTTGTATTACTTGAATAGCTATATTTTGTAGTAATGAATTATGTATATGGCAGTATTCACCTATTAGCTGCATGAAGTGTATATATTTGACATATTACTGCGTATTCCAGTGTATAGAAATTGATGAATTTATATTGTCTGTCGATGCTCTCATACTGTATGCTTTTGTTAATGTATTGTATGTTATAAATAAAATATAAAAAAAAAATCCTAAATGGGTCATTTATTAAGGGGAAGAGCCACACCTAAAATCCACAGAGGCCATTCAGCACCTAGGCAATAGGAGGTAATTAGGTTCCAAAGGATGAGAGGTACAATTCCCTGGATCATGTGGCACTCAGTGACAAAGTTACATTAAGTACAGGTCATACAGCATAGCTATAAAAGAATGCTGGATGTAAATATGAAAATGGTATACAAAACAACAAGTTGATAAGACATGTGAAACATTTAGGCTCTTTTATTCCCAATGGAAATAAGTCACTCTGACTTTTTTGGGTTATCCAGGTTCTGTACACATACGCTGCTATGTATGATAAACAATGTAACTATATTTGTGTATACCTGAATAAACTAATCAAACGTTTCTCCTACACAGTTGGTTGTTCAGCCGAGTAGAGGAAACAGCAGTGCGATGAGGTTATATCATCTTTACATCTCTACGCCACTCAAGGAAGATTCCTTTATGTTGGTGAGGGGCTCTTGATTTAGGGAATTGGATCTGTGAGACCAGTTCCTCGAATTAAGCCTGAATGTCTTCCACATCCCCCCCAGGCGCTGTATAATCCTACGGGTTTAGCGCTTCCCCCTCGATTATAATAATAATACATCTCTACAGCTTCCTCAATATTCGACTGAAACAGCCCACTGTGTAAGCGAAACGTTTGGTAATAAAGACATCTAATTGTTTTAAACGTGTCTTACATACATGAATGTTGGATACTGGAGAGAGTGGCCACTTCAACTATACAGGTAAAGGGGGAAAAACTGTCTCATGTACCTCTTTGAAATAAGGTCTAACTTTTCAAGGGTTATCTCTTTTCATCTTAAAGAGCTTTCAGAAACGCTAGACCAACTTCATATTTAATAAAACACAATTTATGCGCACCTCTGCTAAAACGAAAACCCGCGGCAGACTGAACACTGCAGCAGACATCACCACCTCTCACACTTGCCTACTCTCACACCAGCCTACTCAGCCTACACACCTTCAAACTTACTACACACTTCCCACATACACTCCTCAAAACTTCCCCTAATAATCAAAATAAAGAGACAAAAACAGCACTTGCTTGAGTATCCTTGTTTACCTACGTGAAGAGCAGCGCCATCTACATCACTGAACATATGGTTCTTAATTTCTGGCCACTATCACTAAATATATCATTGAGCCTAAAATCCATTGGTTAATCAAAAGTAAATGAAAAATAGGTATTATAGAAAAGACTTTTGTTTGACATGTTGAATGTTCAGCGTGGCGGCTGGCGTGGGGTTGATCAATAATTATTATTTTTTTGGTATGTCCGATTATTATTATAATCAAAAAGAAGCGCTAAGCCACAATGGTTATATTCTCTATAAGGATTACAATGCTGAGTTTACAGAATTTGGTTATGGTGTGGTTTACATGTAGTAAAATAATAATTACAGAGTGTACCACTAGAACACCTAGTATGGCTAGGCATTTCGGGCAGACTTAAATTAAATCTTAAGTTTAAAATATTACAAAATTATGAGGTAAGTTGGTATTATGGCTAAGTGACTAAATACTAGTTTGTGAGTTTAGCAATGTGAATGCTTTTGTTTTGGCACTATACATAGTTTCAGTATTGGAGTATCACAGGCCAACTTATGACTAGTTAAGATTCATTATTTTGAGATTGAGATTGATATTTCTGTTTAAGGTTAAATGGGTGAGTGAGTGTAAGTGTTAACCACCAGGTGGTATTCGTGTAATTAGTTGACAGGGTGTATCAGGGAGATAAGATGTTTTCTGATGGTAGTTTTGAAGGTGATGAATGTGTCTGCAGTTTTAGAATTTTCAGGTAGGGTGTTCCAGATTTTAGGGCCTTTGACATACATTGAATTTTTGTAAAGGTTTAGTCGGACACGGGGAATGTCATAGAGATGTTTGTGTCTGGTGTTGTGCCTGTGGGTTCTGTCGCAACTATCAAGAAAGCATTTTAGGTCAAGGTTAATATTGGAGTTTAAGGTCCTGTTGATGTAGATTGCACAGTAGTAAGTGTGGATGTACTGAACAGGGAGTAAGTTTAGATCTATGAAGAGTGGGGGGGGGTGTTGCCAGGGATGGGATTTAGTGATTATTCTTACTGCGGCTTTTTGTTGGGTTATTATTGGCTTTAGGTGTGTTGCTGCAGTTGAACCCCAAGCACAGATAACATATGTGAGGTATGGATATATAAGTGAATGGTATAGTGTGAGAAGGGCAGTTTGCGGCACGTAGTATCATATCTTGGAGAGGATCCCAACCGTTTTGGATACTTTTTTGGTTGTGTTGGATATGGGTGCTGAAGTTCTGGTTGTTGTCGAGGTATAGGCCTAGGAATTTGCCCTCATTATGCCTGGCAATTAGAGTGTTGTCGATCTTAATGTTAATTTGCGCATCTCCTGCTCTGCTACCAAACATAATGTAGTAGGTTTTGTCAGTGTTAAGCGTAAGTTTATTGGCTGTCATCCAAGTCGATATTTTGATCAGCTCCTCATTAACAATGGTGTTGAGGGTGGCAAGATTAGGGTGTGAGATGACATAAGTGGTGTCGTCAGCAAAGAGAATGGGGTTCAGGTGTTGAGATACGTTTGGAAGATCATTGATGTATATGAGGAAGAGCAGGGGACCAAGGACACTTCCCTGCGGAACTCCAGTATCAAGTGGCTATGTTGTTGATGCTGTGTCTTTAATGGTGACATACTGATACCTATTAGTAAGGTAAGATTTGAAATATGCAAGCGCATGGCCTCTTATACCATAATGGTCAAGTTTGTGGAGTAGGATGCCGTGGTCTACTGTGTTAGTTAGTTTAATATGTTTATTATGCACCCCATACCCATCCTGTGGGCGGTAGTCAAAAGATTACAGAGGTACATAATTGGTCCAGGGACTGGACTCCAAAGTTTTGATAGCTGAGCAAGTTACAGAGGTAATGAATTCACAATTTACAAAGGTAATGAACTCACAAATTACAAAGGTAATGAACTCCGGGTAGGTCTAGTCACAATCATGACAAGTTACAAAGGTATTTACAGATTACAGAGGTACGTAATGGGTCCAGGGACTGGGCCCCAAAGTTTGGATGGCTGAACTAGGTACAAGGTAATGAACTCACAAGTTACAAAGGTAATGAATCCTGTAAGAATGGTTACTTACGTTTATACATGGCTACAATCATGAACAAATTATAGTGTAATGAGCAATTCACACTTCCACACCCGGTCACAACTGTAGTGAGTTATTGGTGCAAATATTGATTGTTGAGTCACACACACACACACACACATATACAAATTCACACACACACACACACATAAACACACACACACACACCTCAACTAGGTGAGTACACACACACACACATACACAAACTCATACACACACACGCACACACACTCATACCGGTGAAGAGCAACCGGTGAAGAGGCGGGGCCAGGAGCTAAGACTCGACCCCTGTCTACTGTGTCAAAAGCTTTTCTTAGGTCAATAAAAATTCCTAGTGGATATTCCTTATTTTCCAATGCTGTGTAAAGCAGATCTAGCATTTTTATGATTGCATCGTTAGTGCTTTTATTTTTCCTGAATCCAAATTGGCAGGGGTTGAGCATGTTTTGTGCCGTTATAAATGAATATAGTCTCCTGTGCACGAGTTTCTCAAAGATTTTGGATAGCAATGGTAAGTTTGATATTGGCCTATAGTTGTTTAAATCTGTAGGCTCACTTCTCTGGAAATGGTAAGAAAGGTAATCTAAACTAATGAAAACCAATGTAAACTAAAAGTAACCGTGTCTTCCTTTGTAGATGACACCCGAATCTGCATGACAGTGTCTTCCATTGCAGACACTGCAAGGCTCCAGGCGGACATCAACCAATATGAAGACAGAAAACAATATGAAGTTCAACGATGAGAAATTTCAATTACTCAGATATGGTAAACACGAGGAAATTAAATCTTCATCAGAGTACAAAACAAATTCTGGCCACAAAATAGAGCGAAACACCAACGTCAAAGACCTGGGAGTGATCATGTCGGAGGATCTCACCTTCAAGGACCATAACATTGTATCAATCGCATCTGCTAGAAAAATGACAGGATGGATAATGAGAACCTTCAAAACTAGGGAGGCCAAGCCCATGCTGACACTCTTCAGGTCACTTGTTCTATCTAGGCTGGAATAATGCTGCACACTAACAGCACCTTTCAAGGCAGGTGAAATTGCTGACCTAGAAAATGTACAGAGAACCTTCACGGCGCGCATAACGGAGATAAAACACCTCAATTACTGGGAGCGCTTGAGGTTCCCAAACCTGTATTCCCTGGAACGCAGGCGGGAGAGATACATGATTATATACACCTGGAAAATCCTAGAGGGACTAGTACCGAACTTGCACACGAAAATCACTCACTACGATGCAACATCCTCCCAATGAAAAGCAGGGGTGTCACTAGCACGTTAAGAGACCATACAATAAGTGTCAGGGGCCCGAGACTGTTCAACTGCCTCCCAGCATACATAAGGGGGATTACCAACAGACCCCTGGCAGTCTTCAAGCTGGCACTGGACAAGCACCTAAAGTCGGTTCCTGACCAGCCGGGCTGTGGCTCGTACGTTGGTTTGCGTGCAGCCAGCAGTAACAGCCTGGTTGATCAGGCTCTGATCCACCAGGAGGCTTGGTCACAGACCGGGCCGCGGGGGCGTTGACCCCCGGAACTCTCTCCAGGTAAACTCCAGGTGACATAACTTAACCTAACCTTATAGTATTCATTTTACTCGCTTATTTTACCCACTTTTTTGCTTATTTACTTTTACTTAGTGGTATTAAGTAAGTAAGTTGTTAATCAGGTACAGGTATACATAAATACACTTACATAGATCATCATACATAGCACCATATGCAAAACAACCACTGTGAAAGGATAGTGAAATTCCAAGCACTTTCGTGACTTCTCACATTATCAAGGAACTATCCTTTCACAGTGGTTGTTTTGCATATTCTGATATCACCTGTTTACTGTGATCTTATTACATAGCAGCATATACGTAGATTACCTAGGATAATCCCAAAAAAGTCAAAGTGACTTATTTCCATTGGAGTCCTTGTGATAAGTATTATTTATATTTAAAGGTTCAAAGTAGTTATAATAAAAGATGGTTTAGAAAGACACGTAAGCAAACACTATAACATATTTATCAGAAAAAGTTTCGGTCCTGGGACCTTGATCACAGAAGTGATCAAGGTCCCAGGACCGAAACGTTTTCTAATAAATATGTTAAAGTGTTTGCTTACGTGTCTTTCTAAACCAACTTGTCGGTATTTATTACCAAGGTTTATACCATAATAAAAGATATACAGGGTAAGGTAAAATCAGTTTTTTACATTGACATTAAATACAGTATCAGATCATTGTACATTTATGTTAGATATAAAAGAAATCACTTTCTTCCCTTTCTGTAGCCATATTCTTTAGGTACATTTTGTCTCTTCTTCAACTGGCTCATGCTTTGACAGGCTTTGGCATGTACAGGTAGTCTATTCCACTCCTTTACTGATGTATACAAAAAAATGTGCTTGAAGCTTGACCACTGACTGTAGGTACTGCAAAGTTACTCACCCTTCCCCTAGTGCTATAATTGCTTTGGTTCGCAGCCTTAACAAAATTGGCAGTAAAATATTCTGGACACTGGCTGCGAGCAATTTTATAAACGTAATTTAACTTTAGTTGTTTTACTCTGTCTTCAACATTCAGCATATCCAGTTGTTGTAATTCATCCTGGCCTAAATGCTCTCTTGGACCCAGGTCCAGAAGGAATCTCACCATTTTGTTCTGGGTGATTTGTAGCCTATCTTTCATTTCTTTAGTTAAGGTAGAGTACCGTGAAGAGCAAGAGTAATCTATATGGCACTGTTTAAGGGCTAGACATAGGGTCCTGCGAGCCTCAGTAGGCAGACACTGTGCCTGTCTGTAGACGAACTTTAGTCTTTCTTTACTACACCTTAGCAACAGTACTACCAGTAGCAGTAATAGTACTAGTAGTAGCAGTAATAGTACTACTAGTAGCAGTAATAGTAATAGTAGTAACAGTAATAGTACTACTAGTAGCAGTAATAGTACTAGTAGTAGCAGTAATAGTACTACTAGTAGCAGTAATAGTAATAGTAGTAACAGTAATAGTACTAGTAGTAGCAGTAATAGTACTACTAGTAAGCAGTAATAGTACTACTAGTAGCAGTAATAGTAATAATAGTAGCAGTAATAGTACTAGTAGTAGCAGTAATTGTACTAGTAGTAGCAGTAATAGTAATAGTAGTAGCAATAATTCAGTTCAATTCAATTCAATTCAAAGTTTATTCTCTATAAAGATTACAATGTTGAATTTACAGAATTTGGTTGTTGTGTGGTTTACATGTAGTTAAATAATGATTACAGAGTGTACCACTAGAACGCCTAGCATGGCTAGGCATTTCGGGCAGACTTAGTTTAATTCTTTATTTTAAAATATTACAAATTATGAGGTAAGTTGGTATTATGGCTAAATGACTAAATACTAGTTTGTGTGTTTAGCAATGTGAATGCTTTTGTTTTGGCACGGTACATAGTTTCAGTATTGGAGTATCATAGGATTCATTATTTTAAGATTGAGATTAATATTTCTGTTTATGGTCAAATGGGTGAGTGAGTGTGTGAACCACCAGGTGGTATTCGTGTAGTTAGTTGATGGGGTGTATCAGGGAGAAAAGATGTTTTCTAATGGTAGTTTTGAAGGTGATGAATGTGTCTGCAGTTCTAGAGTTCTCAGGTAGGGTGTTCCAGATTTTAGGGCCTTTGACATACATTGAATTTTTGTAAAGGTTTAGTCGGACACGGGGAATGTCATAGAGATGTTTGTGTCTGGTGTTATGCCTGTGGGTTCTGTCACAACTATCAAGAAAGCGTTTTAGGTCAAGGTTGATATTGGAGTTTAAGGTCCTGTTGATGTAGATTGAACAGTAGTAAGTGTGGATGTACTGAACAGGGAGTAAGTTTAGATCTATGAAGAGTGGGGGGTGTGTTGCCAGGGATGGGATTTAGTGATTATTCTTACTGCAGCTTTTTGTTGGGTTATTATTGACTTTAGGTGTGTTGCTGCAGTTGATCCCCAAGCACAAATAGCATAGGTGAGGTATGGATAAATAAGTGAGTGGTATAGTGTGAGAAGGGCATTTTGCGGCACGTAGTATCGTATCTTGGAGAGGATTCCAACTGTTTTGGATACTTTTTTGGTTATGTGTTGGATATGGGTGCTGAAATTCAGGTTGTTGTCAAGGTATAGGCCTAGGAATTTGCCCTCATTATGTCTGGCAATTAGAGTGTTGTCGATCTTAATGTTAATTTGTGCATCTCCTGCTCTGCTACCAAACATAATATAGTAGGTTTTGTCAGTGTTAAGCGTAAGTTTATTGGCTGTCATCCAAGTCGATATTTTGATCAGCTCCTCGTTAACAATGGTGTTGAGGGTGGCAAGATTAGGGTGAGAGATGACATAAGTCGTGTCGTCAGCAAAGAGAATGGGTTTCAGATGTTGGGATACGTTTGGAAGATCATTGATGTATATGAGGAAGAGCAGGGGACCAAGGACACTTCCCTGCGGAACTCCAGTATCAAGTGGCTGTGTTGTTGATGCTGTGTCTTTAATGATAACATACTGATACCTATTAGTAAGGTAAGTTTTTGAAATAAGCAAGCGCATGGCCTCTTATACCGTAATGGCCCAAGTTTGTGGAGTAGGATTGCCGTGGTGTACTGTGTCAAAAGCTTTTCTTAGGTCAATAAAAATTCCTAGTGGATATTCCTTATTTTCCAATGCTGTGTAAAGCAGATCTAGCATTTTTATGATTGCATCGTTAGTGCTTTTATTTTTCCTAAATCCAAATTGGCAGGGGTTGAGTATGTTTTGTGCTGTTATAAATGAATATAGTCTCCTGTGCACGAGTTTCTCAAAGATTTTGGATAGCAATGGTAAGTTTGATATTGGCCTATAGTTGTTTAAGTCTGTAGGGTCACCACCTTTATGTATTGGTGTAACCCTTGCCATCTTGAGTAGTTTTGGGAAGGTGCTAGTTTCTAGTGACTTGTTAAAAAGTAATGAAATAGCATGCGAAAGGAAATGGGCCGCTCGCTTGTACAGTAATGGTGGGACATTAGACAGATTCCCCAAGTTGTTTTTAAGTGACTTTATAATCTCGGTAACTTCCGAGGGCTCAGTTGGTGCAAGATAAAAGGGAAATTTTGGGGAAAATTTCCCCATCTAGGTAGTCCCGGCATGGGCATTGGTATGTGAAATTTTATTGGCGAGATTAGATCCTATGGTTGAGAAGAAGTCGTTTATCTTGTTAGCTGTGTCAGTGGGATGTAGTGGTGTTTCATTAGGTTTAGTTAGGACAATATTCTTGTTTTTTTTTCAGTTTGTGGGTCCCTAGAATCTGAGAGAGTGTTTTCCAGGTCTTTTTTTATTTCTCCTCTAGTGTCTGTGAATCTACTGGAGTAGTATAGTTGTTTGGCTTTCTTTATTTTCTTTGGTGAGAACTGATGAATAGTGTTTAAGAATATCTTTGTGTATTAAGCCCTGTCTATATTGCTTTTCATATTGGTGTTTTGTCAATGGATTTCAGAATGGTGCTGGTTAGCCATGGGCAACCAAGCTGTTTGTTTGTGATCTGTTTCGTTTTTATAGGACAATGTTTGTTGTATAGTCTAAGTAATTTGTTAAGAAAAATGTCTGTCCAGTCATCAATACCATTGGCCTTGGAGAATTCTGTAGGCCAGTCAACAATCTCTAGGTCAGCTGTGAACTTCCTTATTGAGGCCTCGTCATGGAGTCTAAATGAGACTTTGTTGTATTCAAGTGGTGGTTTATTAATGTTTGTCAGGAGGAATGTAGGGTAGTGGTCTGTAGTGCTATCTGTGATTATCCCTGATTTAAGGGGGGCTAGTATATTGGTCCATATGTGGTCTATTATGGTTGCACTTGTCTCAGTGAGCCTGGTTGGTGTGTTGTTCATATTGTTGATGAAATCAGTTACAGGCTGATCATCTAGTAAGCCAAGGTTGATGTTGAAGTCTCCAGCTAAGAGAAGGTGGTGCTTATTCATTTGTCTGTTTGTTATTAGTGACTTTAATTTCTCACTGAAATTTGGGATGTTTGTGTGAGGTATCATGTAAATGGCACCGATTGTTATAGGTGTCTTAAGGTTTTTTACAGTAAAATTAGCAAAAATGTATTCCCCATATTCATCACTAAAGCAAGTGGTGCTAATACAAGATAATTGGTTAGAGTAATAGATTGCAATACCACCCCAACTTGGTTTGGTCTGCAGTTGTGAATTGCTGTGTATCCTGGTAGAGGGTTTGATATCTTTGTGTCCTGCTTAAGCAAGGTCTCAGTAAGAATAATGCAGGAGAAGGGTGTGTTTGTGATTCAAGGAGTGCCAGGAGGTCATCATAGTGTTTATTAAGGACCTGATGTTGTAGTTAAGTACTGATAGACTTTTAGCATTGTTTAGGATAGTGCTGGCTTGTGATGCTGTGTAATAAAGGCAGTTACTTTCCAATAGGTTTTGATTGGGTGTCAGATTATGGAGGTTTAGATCAGGGTCAACGTGATCAATCATCTTCTAGGTTTAAATTATGGTTATTTATATCCTGAGTTATGTGTTGAGTTCTAGTACTGATATCTGTAGTGGTGGGAAGCTTGGATAAGTATATAGCTAGAGTATTTTGGACATATAGAGTATAGTCACTACTACACATAATGAAGTTGATGTTGTCTATGTGTTGTGCTGGAATGAACTAAAGTACAACTAGGTATAAACTAGTAATATAAAAATACAAATTTAAAATAGAACAAGACTCTCACTTGTAATTGCACTAAGGTCTAATATAATGACTTTTGTGGAGTCTATGTTTTGAGCTAGAATGAGCTATAGTACAACTAGATTTAATCTAATAGTATAAAAATACAATAGTACTAGTAGTAGCAGTAATAGTACTACTAGTAGCAGTAATAGTACTACTAGTAGCAGTAATAGTAATAGTAGTAGCAGTAATAGTAATAGTAGTAACAGTAATTGTACTAGTAGTAGCAGTATTTGTACTAGTATTAGCAGTAATAGTAGTAGTTGCAGTAATAGTACTAGTAATAGCAGTAATAGTACTAGTAGCAGTAATAGTACTACTAGTAGCAGTAATAGTAATAGTAGTAGCAGTAATAGTAATAGTAGTAGCAGTACTAGTACTAGTAGTAGCAATAATATTACTAGTAGTAGCAATAATATTACTAGTAGTAGCAGTAATAGTACTAGTATCAGCAGCAGTAATAGTAATAGAAACAGTGTATGTAGTCATAGAAGTAGTAACAGTAATAATAGTAGTAACAAGAGTAGTATTGGTAATAGCACTAGAAGCAATAGTAGTAGTAATGATAATAGTAATAGTAGTAGTAGTAGTAGTAATAATAGAAATAGTAGTAATCATTGTAATGGTAATAGTAAGAGTGTTAGTAGTCCAAAAATTAGTAGTAATAGCGGTAATATTAGTAGTAATAGTGTTAGCCCTAGAAGTACTAATAGTAGTAGTGGTAGTAACAGTAGTAGGAATAGCAGTAATAGTGATAGTAGCAGTAGTAATAGTAGTAGTAGTGGAAGTAGTGGTCGTAGAATTAGTGGTTGTGGTAGTAATAGAAGTAGTAGTAGAAGTAGTAGCAGGAGGAGCAGGAGCAGCAGGAGGAGAAGGAGCAGCAACAGGAGCAGCAGCAACAGCAGCAGGAGCAGAAGCAACAGCAGCAGCATCAGCAGCAGCAGCAGGAGCAGCAGCAGCAGCAGCAGGAGCAGCAGTAGGAGCAGTAGCAGCTGGAGCATGAGCAGCAGAATCAGGAGCAGCAGGAGCAGCAGCAGAAGCAGCAGCAGCAGGAGCAGCAGCAGCAGCAGGAGCAGCAGCAGCAGCAGCAACAACAGCAGCAGCAGCAGCAGCAGCAGCAGCAGGAGGAGCAGCAGCAACAGCAGCAGGAGCAGAAGCAACAACAGCAGCATCAGCAGCAGCAGCAGGAGCAACAGCAGCAGCAGCAGCAGCAGCTGGATCAGGAGTAGCAGCAGCAGCAGCAGCAGCAGCAGGAACAGGAGCAGCAGGAGCAGCAGCAGCAGGAACAGCAGCAGCAGCAGGAGCAGCAGCAAGAGCAGCAGCAGGAGCAGCAGCAGCAGCAGGAACAGCAGCAGCAGGAGCAGCAGCAGCAGGAACAGCAGCAGCAGGAACAGCAGCAGCAGAAGCAGCAGCAGCAAGAGCAGCGGGAGCAGGAGCAGCAGCAGGAGCAGCAGCAGCAGCAGGAGCAGCAGCAGCAGCAGGAGCAGCAGCAGCAGGAGCAACAACAGCAGCAGCAGCAGCAGGAGCAGCAGTAGCAGCAGTAGCAGTAGCAACAGCAGCAGCAGGAGCAGGAGCAGGAGCAGCAGCAGCAGCAGCAGCAGCAGCAGCAGCAGGAGCAGCAGCAGCAGGAGCAGCAGCAGCAGCAGCAGGAGCAGCAGCAGCAGCAGGAGGCAGCAGCAGCGCAGCAAGCAGCAGCACAGGGAGCAGCAAGCAGGAGCCGGAGCAACAGCAGCAGCAGCAGCAGCAGGAGACAGCAGCAGAGCGGAAAAGCAACAGACAGCAGCAGCACAGCAGCAACAGGAGCAGCAGCAGCAGCAGGAAACAGGAGCAATAGCAGG
Source organism: Cherax quadricarinatus (assembly GCF_026875155.1). Lineage (NCBI taxonomy): Eukaryota > Metazoa > Arthropoda > Malacostraca > Decapoda > Parastacidae > Cherax > Cherax quadricarinatus. The sequence continues at coordinate 68,397,208 of NC_069413.1, read as the reverse complement.
AGCAGCAGCAGGAGCAGCAGCAGCAGGGGATCAACAGCAGGACAGCAAGCAGCAGGAGCAGCAGCAGCGGTCAGCAGAGAGAAGCAGCAGGAAGCAGCAGCAGCAGAGAGGCAGCAGCATCAGCAGGAGCAGCAGCAGCAGCAGGAGCAGCAGCAGCAGCAGGAGGCGCAGCAATAGCAGGAGCAGGAGCAGTAGCAGCAGGAGCAGCAGCAGCATCAGCAGCGGGAGCAGGAGCAGGAGCAGCAGTAGCAGCAGCAGCAGCAGCAGCAGGAGTAACAGCAGCAGCAGCAGCAGGAGCCTGAGCAACAGCAGCAGCAACAGGAGCAACAGCAGCAGGAGCAGCAGCAGGAGCAGCAGCATGAGCAGCAGCAGTAGCAACAGCAGCAGCAACAGGAGCAACAGCAGCAGGAGCAGCAGCAGGAGCAGCAGCAGCAGCAGCAGCAGTAGCAACAGCAGCAGCAGGAGCAACAGCAGCAACAGCAGCAGCAGGAGCAGTAGCAGCAGCAGGAGCAGCAGCAGCAGTAGCAACAGCAGCAGCAGGAGCAACAGCAGCAACAGCAGCAGCAGGAGCAGCAACAGCAGCAGCAGCAGCAGGTGCAGCAGCAGCGGGAGCAGGAGCAGCAGCAGGAGACGCAGCAGCAGCAGCAGGAGCAACAGCAGCAGCAGCAGCAGGTGCAGCAGCAGCGGGAGCAGGAGCAGCAGCAGGAGACGCAGCAGCAGCAGCAGGAGCAACAGCAGCAGCAGCAGCAGCAGCCTTAGCACCAGCAGCAGCAGCGGCAGGAACAGCAGCAGGAGCAGCAGCAGCAGGAGTGGCAGCAGCAGGCACAGCAGGCAGGAGCAGCAGCAGGAGACAGCAGCAGCAGCACAGACAGCAGCACAGGAGCAACAGCAAGCGCAGCAGCACAGCAGGCAACAGCAGCAGCAGCAGCAAGCGCTTAGCAGCAGCATGCAGGAGCACGAGCACAGGCAAGGGCAGCGGCAGAGCAGCAGCAGGAGCAGAGCAGGAGCAGCAGCAGAGCAGCAGCACAGCAGAGCAGCAGCAGCTGCAGGAACAGCAGCAGCAGAGCAGCAGCAGGAGTGCAGCAGCAGGAGCAGTGGCAGGAGCAGGAGCAGCAGCGGAGCAGCAGCAGCAGCAGCCAGCAGCAGCAGCACCAGCAGCACAGCAGCAGCAGCAGCAGGAGCAGAGCAGACAGCAGCCAGCAGCAGCAGAGCCAGCACAGCAGCAGCAGGAGAACAGCAGCAGGAAGCAGCAGCGATGCAGCAGCAGGACAGCAGCAAGCAGCAGCAGAGCAAACAGCAACAGCGCAGCAGCAGCAGCAGCAGCGAGCAGCAACCAGAGCACAGCAGCAGCAGCAGGAGCAACAGCAGCAAAGCGCAGCAGGAGCAGCAAGCAGCAGCAGCAGCCAGGTCAGCAGCAGCAGCAGAGCAGCAGCAACAGGAGGCAGCAGCAGCAGGAGCACAGTCAGCAGCAGCAGCAGCACAACAGCAGCAGCCAGGACAGCAGCAGGAGCAGCAGCAGCAGAGCAGCAGCAGAGCAGCAGCAGAGCAGAGCAGCACAGGAGAACAGCAGCAGAAGCAGCAGCAGAGCAACACCGCAACAGCAGCAGTGCAGCAGCAGCAGGAGCAGAGCAGCAGCAGGGAGCAGCAGCAGCAGAGCACAACAGCAGCAGCAGCTAGCACACAGCAGACAGCAGCGGCAGGAGCAGCCAGGAGCAGCAGCAGCGAGGCAGCAGGCAGAGCAGCAGCAGGAGCAGGAGCAGCAGCAGGAGACGCAGCAGCAGCAGCAGGAGCAACAGCAGCAGCAGCAGCCTTAGCACAAGCAGCAGCAGCGGCAGGACAGCAGCAGAGCAGCAGCGCAGGAGTCAGCAGCAGGACAAGCAGCAGCTTAGAGCAGACAGCAGCAGCTAGGAACAGGAGCAAGCAATGGCAGCAGCAGGAGCAAACCTGCAGTAGCATAGCAGGAGCAGCAGCAGCAGGAGCAGGAGCAGCAGCAGGAGCACAGCAGCTGCAGGCAGGACAACAGCAGCAGCAGCAGCGAGTTAGCACAGGACAGCAGCAGGTAGCAGGAACAGACAGCAGCAGCAGCATCGCAGCAGCAGCATGCAGCAGCAGTAGCAGCAGCAGGAGCAGGAGCAGCAGCAGGCAGGAACAGCAGCAGCCAGCAGCGCAGCAGGAGCAGCAGCAGCAGCAGCAGCAGCAGCAGCAGCAGCAGCAGCAGCAGCAGCAGCAGGAGCAGCAGCAGCACCAGCAGCAGCAGCAGCAGCAGCAGCAGCAGCAGGAGCAGCAGGAGCAGCAGCAGCAGGAGCAGCAGCAGCAGCAGCAGCACAGCAGCAGCACCAGCAGCAGCAGCAGCAGCTGCTGCTGCTGGTGCTGCTTTATAACCATTATTCAACTGGTGGTTGATAACCATTATTCAGCTTGTGACTGCCGTGCCACTTTTCGGTAACATATAATGTAGCCCAGTCTCTTTGTATTTATCCGTATACAGTGTATTTTTGTTGACAACTTAGAAGATTCTGAGTAATGTTACTGAACACCTAAACCATAATGTAAATGTGCTGATAGAATGGAGATGAAATGCATAATTCTGGCAGTGAAAATGTGTGTTGAACAGTACTGCCTGTGTTGACGGCTCTGGGGACCATCACTCCTGAGGTCAGGTCTGGAATCATGCCTCACTTGGAAAGAATTTATTACGGAAATATGCTATAAGTAGTATAGTGAAGTCAAGTGTATACGATTTGCTTGCTTTCTTGCATGTTCATAAGACAGAAACATATGATCACCAATCCTGCCGGCGGGCAATCAGAACTTAGGGAGAGTGACCCAGTAGCGGCCAGTGAAGAGGCAGGGCCAGGAGCTATGACTCGACCCCTGCAACCACAACTAGGAGAGTACAGACTTTCGTTTTACACTAGTGGCAGGACGGTATGCGTCTTGTACCTCACTGGAGGTTCCTCTCTACCATCCACTGTGTATTCCAGATTCCTTCGCCACAGTTTTATTCTTGTCATCTAGAGAAAAATCAGCCGATATGATGGTGTTATCTTGGAGAATAAAAAGTCACAATACCCTGGCTGGAACAATTCACAAAAAATTGCACCTAGGAAAGGAACCTTATGACGACGTTTCGCTCCGTCAGGTTGCCCAACCTAGAATAATCTAACGTTACTTAACCTCGTCCTCCCTCCGCCAGCTGTAGAAATTAGAATGGCGCTTCTTAGTTTGTGCTTTTTTTTACGCTGCCGTGACTGGCCAGACTTGTTACCAGTGGTGACTTGATACCCGTCCAACACAGACCAAAACGTTCTCTCCTAAAGTGCGAGATTTTGGTGAATGATTATATCTTGGCACTTCCCAAGGCCAGGTGAAGGAGAGCAATCCAACGTGGCACTGGCTCAGGGCATATAAGTTTAGGAAAAGCCAGAAATGGAATGCAACATAAAAATGACATAAAATCACTACCTATTAACAAATAAAATTATGTGAACAGTTAAAAAAAGAAAAAGAAATCTACATAGAAAATTACGGCGCTGTACGTGAGAGAAGTGGAAGAAGATGAATGAAATTGACAATTAAATTATATACATTAATTTACTATGTAACCAGAAAATCTGATAACAAAAATGGGATGGCGGTGGGCGACAGAGCAAGACTGATACATGTAGCTAAGCTGTTTCTTGACCGCGCTCTGCGTATCACAGAAGTGTATAACATGATAGGCTGCATCTATGATGGGCTGCAACAATGTACGTATCGTTTAGTTTAGTTTAATATGTTTATTATGCACACCTTACCCATCCTGTGGGTGGTAGTCAAAAGAGTACAAAGGTACATAATGGGTCCAGGAACTGGACCCCAAAGTTATGATAGCTGAACTAGTTACAAAGGTAATGAACTCCAGGTAGATCTGGTCACAATCATGGCAAGTTACAGAGGTAATGAATCAGCCTCACTCCTATACATGGTTACTGTCATGAACAAATTACAAAGTAATGAGCCACTGACACGTCCACACCTGGTCACAATTGTAATAAGTTATAAATACAAATATTAAGTGGGTTATACACCCATACGAGCGCGCGCACACACAAGCGCGCGCACACACTAGCGGGTGCGCACACACATACATACGCGAGGGCGCAGGCACAGGCAGACACATGTACACGAGCGTACAAACATATACACACACACAAGCACGCACGCAAGCACACACACACACACACACATACACACACACACACACACACACACACACACACACACACACACACACACACACACACACACACACACACACACACACAACACAACACACACACACAACGCATGCACATACAACAGGCCTAGTGTCTAATCGACATGTGCCTAGGACCAAATGGTAACTAACACACACACACACACACACAGGATGTGATCTGTTTGGAAACGGGGGAAGGGGGCTAGGGACTTGTATTGAGGCAGTTATCATTATTACTCTTTTTTTGGGGGGGGAGGGTCGAGGGAATTTTTTGGGTGCCTCCACTGTGTAAGTGGGTAACCTCAAGGCTCTATTAGGTACCGTTCTTGACGTAGGTAGTGCAAAGACTGATCTTTTAGCTCTAGTGAACACTGGCATTGTCGTGGATAATGTAAGGGTTGACCTCAGGGCTTCTCTGGACACTGCCAAAGTCTCTGGGATTCAGCTTTATATCACTCACCACATCCAGTGTTCATAGGCCTTTGTGTATTGCTTTATTGAAACCTTGCTCTGTAGTTACTGTACTATAGGAAAAAAACAATATTTACACAGTATTTCTTCAGGCGTTTGTTAAAGGAATATTTGTGTTCTCGCTCACAACCTCAAAGAGCTGCCTCTTTCAGTATTCTATGACTGCTGGCAATAAAAAAAACTGTTACTCATATTTATATTACATCACTTTCCCCTGAGTTTCTTAGCGTTATTTTGCATTACTGAGTAGCTTTGAAGGTCAGGTAGCACTTCATGTTTGAGTGTTTCAAATTTATGTTGTAACTTAATGATTTGAACGAAATCTTGGCATCTTCTCAGGTTCGTCCTCTTATTGTAAGTTTGAGTAAAGCAATGGAAATAAGTCACTTTGTCCTATTATTTGGGAAATGCTAGGTAATTTACACATATGTTACTAGGTATGATAATTCCACTTGTGTATACATGCACCCTAATAAACTTGCTTAATGTGAGTGAGAGAAAGTTGAAGGTAATCATTCAAGTTAATTCATTACGGCCATTAGATACACTGTAGATGACTTTATCACAAGACATGAATACTTACACCAGGTCTGAAATTTTACTTCACATTAATATTTAGGTTCATGATGTGACTTCCAGGACTGGAATATCTCGCACATTTGCATAATAATTTCCCCCTAGATGCGACCCACAACAGTCGTCTAGCAAACAGATGTCTGTATTCATGGGTGGGTAGGGGCAGCACTGGGTTTCATCAGATACTAAATAAAGACCAGATACGGATATTCGGGAATGAGGGTCCTTCTACTTGGACGTGTTGTGATAAGATTTAGTTGCTAATATAATACAAAACGAGACTGAGAACACTTAAATCTGTGGCAGGGATTCATTCCCAGGTGTAGGGCCGACTATTTCTGGCTGTTCCAGGTGTGGCTAACTATTTCTGACTATTCCAGGTGTGGCTGACTGTTTCTGGCTATTCCAGGTGTGGCTGACTATTTCTGACTATTCCAGGTGTAGCTGACTATTTCTGACTATTCCAGGTGTGGCTAACTATTTCTGACTATTCCAGGTGTGGCTGACTATTTCTGACTATTCCAGGTGTGGCTGACTATTTCTGACTATTCCAGGTGTGGCTGACTATTTCTGACTATTCCAGGTGAGGCTGACTATTCCAGGTGTAGCTAACTATTTCTTACTATTCCAGGTGTGGCTGACTATTTCTGACTATTCCAGGTGTGGCTGACTATTTCTGACTATTCCAGGTGTGGCTGACTATTTCTGACTATTCCAGGTGTGGCTGACTATTTCTGACTATTCCAGGTGTGGCTGACTATTTCTGACTGTTAGAGGTGTGGCTGACTATTTCTGACTATTCCAGGTGTGGCTGACTATTTCTGACTATTCCAGGTGTGGTTGACTATTTCTGACTATTCCAGGAGTGGCTGACTATTTCTGACTATTCCAGGTGTGGCTGACTATTTCTGACTATTCCAGGTGTGGCTGACTATTTCTGACTATTCCAGGTGTGGCTGACTATTTCTGACTATTCCAGGTGTGGCTGACTATTTATGACTATTCCAGGTGTGGCTGACTGTTTCTGGCTATTCCAGGTATGGCTGACTATTTCTGACTATTCCAGGTGTGGCTGACTATTTCTGACTATTCCAGGTGTGGCTGACTGTTTCTGGCTATTCCAGGTGTGCTGACTATTTCTGACTATTCCAGGTGTGGCTGACTATTTCTGACTATTTCAGGTGTGGCTAACTATTTCTGAATATTCCAGGAGTGGCTGACTATTTCTGACTATTCCAGGTGTGGCTGACTATTTCTGACTATTCCAGGTGTGGCTGACTATTTCTGACTATTCCAGGTGTGGCTGACTATTTTGACTATTCCAGGTGTGGCTGACTGTTTCTGGCTATTCCAGGTATGGCTGACTATTTCTGACTATTCCAGTGTGGCTGATATTCTGACTATCAGGTGTGGCTGACTATTTCTGACTATTAGAGGTGTGGCTGACTGTTTCTGGCTATTCCAGGTGTGCTGACTATTTCTGACTATTCCAGGTGTGGCTGACTATTTCTGACTATTCCAGGTGTGGCTGACTATTTATGACTATTCCAGGTGTGGCTGACTGTTTCTGGCTATTCCAGGTATGGCTGACTATTTCTGACTATTCCAGGTGTGGCTGACTATTTCTGACTATTCCAGGTGTGGCTGACTGTTTCTGGCTATTCCAGGTGTGCTGACTATTTCTGACTATTCCAGGTGTGGCTGACTATTTCTGACTATTTCAGGTGTGGCTAACTTTTTCTGAATATTCCAGGTGTGGCTGACTATTTCTGACTATTCCAGGTGTGGCTGACTATTTTTGACTATTCCAGGTGTGGCTGACTGTTTCTGGCTATTCCAGGTATGGCTGACTATTTCTGACTATTCCAGGTGTGGCTGACTATTTCTGACTATTCCAGGTGTGGCTGACTGTTTCTGGCTATTCCAGGTGTGCTGACTATTTCTGACTATTCCAGGTGTGGCTGACTATTTCTGACTATTCCAGGTGTGGCTAACTACTTCTGACTATTCCAGGTGTGGCTGACTATTTCTGACTATTCCAGGTGTGGCTGACTATTTCTGACTATTCCAGGTGTGGCTGACTATTTCTGACTATTCCAGGTGTGGCTGACTATTTCTGACTATTCCAGGTGTGGCTGACTATTTCTGACTATTCCAGGTGTGGCTGACTATTTCTGACTATTCCAGGTGTGGCTGACTATTTTTGACTATTCCAGGTGTGGCTGACTGTTTCTGGCTATTCCAGGTATGGCTGACTATTTCTGACTATTCCAGGTGTGGCTGACTATTTCTGACTATTCCAGGTGTGGCTGACTATTTCTGACTATTAGAGGTGTGGCTGACTGTTTCTGGCTATTCCAGGTGTGCTGACTATTTCTGACTATTCCAGGTGTGGCTGACTATTTCTGACTATTCCAGGTGTGGCTGACTATTTATGACTATTCCAGGTGTGGCTGACTGTTTCTGGCTATTCCAGGTATGGCTGACTATTTCTGACTATTCCAGGTGTGGCTGACTATTTCTGACTATTCCAGGTGTGGCTGACTGTTTCTGGCTATTCCAGGTGTGCTGACTATTTCTGACTATTCCAGGTGTGGCTGACTATTTCTGACTATTTCAGGTGTGGCTAACTTTTTCTGAATATTCCAGGTGTGGCTGACTATTTCTGACTATTCCAGGTGTGGCTGACTATTTTTGACTATTCCAGGTGTGGCTGACTGTTTCTGGCTATTCCAGGTATGGCTGACTATTTCTGACTATTCCAGGTGTGGCTGACTATTTCTGACTATTCCAGGTGTGGCTGACTGTTTCTGGCTATTCCAGGTGTGCTGACTATTTCTGACTATTCCAGGTGTGGCTGACTATTTCTGACTATTCCAGGTGTGGCTAACTACTTCTGACTATTCCAGGTGTGGCTGACTATTTCTGACTATTCCAGGTGTGGCTGACTATTTCTGACTATTCCAGGTGTGGCTGACTATTTCTGACTATTCCAGGTGTGGCTAACTACTTCTGACTATTCCAGGTGTGGCTAACTACTTCTGACTATTCCAGGTGTGGCTGACTATTTCTGACTATTCCAGGTGTGGCTGACTATTTCTGACTATTCCAGGTGTGGCTGACTATTTCTGACTATTCCAGGTGTGCTGACTATTTCTGACTATTCCAGGTGTGGCTGACTATTTCTGACTATTCCAGGTGTGGCTAACTACTTCTGACTATTCCAGGTGTGGCTGACTATTTCTGACTATTCCAGGTGTGGCTAACTACTTCTGACTATTCCAGGTGTGGCTGACTATTTCTGACTATTCCAGGTGTGGCTGACTATTTCTGACTATTCCAGGTGTGGCTAACTACTTCTGACTATTCCAGGTGTGGCTGACTATTTCTCACCCATATTTTGTCATACAGTAAGCTTGGAGAAACTGATAAGTTGCAGAGCAGTTCTAGGTTGTCAATGTACCACCGCAATTCTCAACATGTTGAAAGAACTTGTGGCATGAAGGTATGAAGAGATGAGAGGCAGTGAGGAGGGTGAAGGTTGGGGCGGCGAGGGGAAAGAAATGTGTACCCGTGAACTAGAGAAGGAAGGAAAGAGGGTGAGGAGTGAGTGGTGTTTAAAGGGGGTCATCACAGGGTAGGAGCAGTAGGCGGTGAACATTATACTACTACTACTAATAATAATATCTTATTTACTACAAGTACATGTACAAGGTATACAGTCCTAGTTGACATCAGTGACATACTACTGTATAGAAAGCCCTTGTTATGTTGGGCATTTCGGCCAAATTAGGTCAGTGTCCCAGGATGCAACCCACACCAGTCGACTAACACCCAGGTACCCATTTTACTGATGGGTGAACATAGACAACAGATGTAAAGAAACACGCCCAATGTTTCTACACTGGTTTGGAATCGAATCCAAACTCTCGCCGTCTGAAGCGAGAGCTTTAGCCATCAGGCCACCAGAGCCCCATTGCAGATTTGGGGCGGGGGGCGGTGGGCGGGGGGCGTTGGAGTAAGAAGCCAAGAGGTGGTAGGCAGGAAGTGGAGGAGTAGGCGGGGGAGGGAGTAGTGCATGGGTAAGTAGTAGGGGGAAGAATCTTTAACTTACAGATATATATCATGGACAAGTGGAAAATAATCCTTCCTCCGTAAGCCATGCGTGTCGTAAGAGGCGATTAAAATGCCAGGAGCAAGGGGCTCGTAACCCATTCTCCTGTATAAATTACTAAACCTAAAAATAAAAACTTTCCTTTATCTTTTTAGGTCACCCAGCCTCGATGGGAGACGGCCGGTGCGTTAAAAAAATAGTTGATGAATGAAGCATATGTGCAACGCCTAGGTATCTTTATTAAGAGACGTTTTGTCCACCAAGAGCTTTATCAGTCCAGTACAGAGACACGAGAACCACGCATTTTAAAGAGGAGGGAGTGGAAAAATGCAGCAGTAATAGACGTGGTCACACGAGGGCGGGGCTCAGCAGTGGAGGGAAAAACATACAAGAGTGGCAGAGAGCTAGCACTTGAGTTGTAAAGACCTCCTCTAGTGTTCTACAAGGAAGCTAGTAGTCGGTCTCGTAGTGGAATCAGTGGAAGAAGTGTAATGCAGCAGTAGCAGACGTGGTCACATGTGGGCTGGACTCTCTAGAAGAAGTAGGTCGGGTCCACTAGTGGGAATGGTGCCGAGGCAGCAGTGTAGGGGTCAGCAGCAGCAGGAAGGTTCATTTAGGTTGTGTGAGGCTGGAGGGGTGGGGGACGGGGAGCAGCAGTGTAGGGGTCAGCAGCAGCCGGAAGGTTCATTTAGATTGTGTGAGGCGGGGGGGGGACGGGGAGCAGCAGTGTAGGGGTCAGCAGCAGCAGGAAGGTTCATTTAGGTTGTGTGAGGCTGGAGGGGCGGGGGACGGGGAGCAGCAGTGTAGGGGTCAGCAGCAGCAGGAAGGTTCATTTAGGTTGTGTGAGGCTGGAGGGGCGGGGACGGGGAGCAGCAGTGTAGGGGTCAGCAGCAGCAGAGGTTCAGTTAGGTTGTGTGAGGCTGGAGGGGCGGGGGACGGGGAGCAGCAGTGTAGGGGTCAGCAGCAGCAGGAAGGTTCAGTTAGGTTGTGTGAGGCGGCGGGGCGGGGGACGGGGAGCAGCAGTGTAGGGTCAGCAGCAGCAGGAAGGTTCAGTTAGGTTGTGTGAGGCTGGCGGGGCGGGGGACGGGGAGCAGCAGTGTAGGGGTCAGCAGCAGCAGGAAGGTTCAGTTAGGTTGTGTGAGGCTGGAGGGGCGGGGGACGGGGAGCAGCAGTGTAGGGGTCAGCAGCAGCAGGAAGGTTCAGTTAGGTTGTGTGAGGCTGGCGGGGCGGGGGACGGGGAGCAGCAGTGTAGGGTAGGTCAGCAGCAGCAGGAAGGTTCAGTTAGGTTGTGTGAGGCTGGAGGGGCGGGGAGACGGGGAGCAGCAGTGTAGGGGTCAGCAGCAGCAGGAAGGTTCAGTTAGGTTTGTGTGAGGCTGGAGGGGCGGGGGACGGGGAGCAGCAGTGTAGGGTCAGCAGCAGCAGGAAGGTTCAGTTAGGTTGTGTGAGGCTGGAGGGGCGGGGGACGGGGAGCACAGCAGTGTAGGGTGTCAGCAGCAGCAGGAAGGTTCAGTTAGGTTGTGTGAGCTGGCGGGGCGGGGGACGGGGAAGCAGCAGTGTAGGGGTCAGCAGCAGCAGGAAGGTTCAGTTAGGTTGTGTGAGGCTGGAGGGGCGGGGACGGGGAGCAGCAGTGTAGGGGTCAGCAGCAGCAGGAAGGTTCAGTTAGGTTGTGTGAGGCTGGAGGGGCGGGGGACGGGGAGCAGCAGTGTAGGGTCAGCAGCAGCAGGAAGGTTCAGTTAGGTTGTGTGAGGCTGGAGAGGCGGGGGACGGGGAGCAGCAGTGTAGGGGTCAGCAGCAGCAGGAAGGTTCAGTTAGGTTGTGTGAGGCTGGAGGGGCGGGGGACGGGGAGCAGCAGTGTAGGGGTCAGCAGCAGCAGGAAGGTTCAGTTAGGTTGTGTGAGGCTGGCGGGGCGGGGACGGGGAGCAGGCAGTGTAGGGGTCAGCAGCAGCAGGAAGGTTCAGTTAGGTTGTGTGAGGCTGGCGGGGTGGACGTGATCACAAGGGGTCCCGCTGCTCCTCACACGTGCTCCTCCACCTGGCTCGTACATTGTGCTCACATTACACTACTTATATACGCTGCCTTGTACACCATCTTAATTGTATTCACTGCGGTGAAATGAATGCAACTGCAGCCAATCTGTATAAAATTTATATGCAAACAGACAGTGAGAGATATCTGCAGTGATACCGAGTTCTTAAAAAATTACGGAAATTAACAGAGCAAGAAAAAATAGGGCTCTAGTGCCTAAACTGGATATAACAACGAGTGTATAGTGTGAAATAGTGAGTGTTATTATGTCAGCGAGCCCCAGCATGGTGACCCATGCCTGGCCAAGCACTACTAGACCCGCTACTCTCCTGCTGCTGCTAGGAATCATTACTTCTCCAGGTAGGTGTTCAGCCGCCCTCCCTCACCACTGCTGCCTTCCTCACACTCTTCTTCAAGGGTGAATATGTCGTGCCTCATAAGCAAGTTCGGTCAGTTACTCAGAACTCCACTAAAAATAGTTTTGGAAAAATCTCTTATAAATTTATTTAAATAGTTTTTTAAAGTGGTATAACAAATTTTAGTTCTGTTCGAAAACTTATCGAATCACTTTCTCTAACCTTGCTAAAATGAACGTAATTTATCCTTATCTTACTAAACTTATCTTACATCAATCCAAATTTATTTAGCAACATTTAACATCAAGTGATATATATCTTTTCGATATTCTTAAACTAATATACGCCAAGTTATTGCACAGACTAATTTTCACTCTGCTTATTCGACACGTGTACTCCAAGAGGTGTGTGTGTATCTCTCAGTGTATACGTTGAGAGTTTACTCTAGTCAATGTTTTAGGAAATAAGTATACTTGGTTGGTGGTGTACATGTGACCCTGGTTTAATCGACAGGTTTAAACCTAGTAAACCAACCATACTTCCTGTGTTGCTCAAATATACCTGAGCAGAGATATAACCTCATCTCTACCTGGTCTTTGTCTAGATCTACTACCTCAACTATCCACTAATAAAAACGTGACTATCTCAGACATGTCTTGCATGATAGGCGGATATTATTGGTATGTTTTCAGATACACGACTATCACAAACATGTCTTAGTTGCAACCATGATTATGGTATTTTTTCTTTTTTTTTTAATTATAAAATGTACTTCTGATAATTTAAAAAAATTTGCCTCATGCTCTGTTTACTGATTTTGAAAAGGCCGAGAAGGTTGTACCATGCAAGTCCATGGTTAAGCGAAATATAATTGAATCAGTCTTCATAAAAAATAATATTGATTGCAATATAAATATAAGTGCTGGGTTGTATAAGTTTGATTCATTCATAATTCACAGAATTTGTGAAAATTTTAAATTATGCCTGACGCGTCACTCTTGATTTTTTTTACACGTAACTTAACTAAATCTTCACTACACTCTCATGCTGAGTGAGTCGAGTTCTATGTGAGGTCATATTTTACCTTTATAAGTTTTCTGTTGCCCTGTTATTTTTACTGTTTCTGGATATTGTGAGAAATCACGTAAGCTCCTGGAATTTCACTACTTTTTCACCGTGATTATTTTGCATTATATATATATATATATATATATATATATATATATATATATATATATATATATATATTATATATATATATATATATATATATATTATATAATATATATATATAATGTTGACAGCATGGAGAAGTGTGAATTCCTGTGTAGATACTTTAATGTATATGTATTTCTTAATGTATTAATGTGTATATGCTATACGCTGAGAGTTTCCTTTAAAATCTCATTTAGGAATAAACTTTTTCGTGACTTTAGCATAGAAATAAATCGCTACCTTAATAACAAACATGAAGTAGATAATTTAACAAATAAACTTAACAAATAATGTGCAGTGCAGTGTAGAACTATCCTGAGTGATAGAGTTCAGTGTCCTCACACGTTATTCATGACTGACAATACAAGACAATGTGCGGGTTCTGACATTTTATTTAGAAGACATTTTGAGCCCCATTAATTGACAAAATCCCTGGTAGATAAAATGTCACGTTTTTTAAACATGATTATGAATAAAATGAGCCAGTCATGCATCAATTACGTCTTTAAAAATGTTATTCATATTTACACATCATAACCCCCTTTCTCCCATATATTTAATAATAATTTTATTATTAATTATTATTATTATTATTATTATTATTATTATTATTATTATTATTATTATTATTATTATTATTATTATTATTATTATTATTATTATTATTAATGGGAAGCGACGAACGTTTATGGGTCAAAAGAACGATTGCAGATTTGAAGGTAGTGTGTCAGGTGCAGTGATTAATGTGTCACTTGCAATGATTAGTGTATTAGGTGCAGTGTGAAGTGTGTCAACTGCAGCAAATAGTGTGTAGTGGTTTCAGGTGCAGTGATTTGTGTGTAGTGCTTCAGGTACGGTGAGTAGTATGTAGTGGAAGATGCAGTAATTAGTGTGTGGTGTGTTAGGTGCAGTGATTAATGTGTCAGATGCAGTGATTAGTGTATCATGCAGTGATAAGTGTATCAGATGCATTGATTAGTGTGTCAGGTGCAGTGATTAGTGTGTCAGATGCAGTGATTAGTGTATCAGATGCAGTGATTAGTGTATCAGATGCATTGATTAGTGTGCCAGGTGCAGTGATTAGTGTGTCAGATGCAGTGGTTACTGTGTCAGGTACAGTTATTGGTGTGTCAAGTGCAGTGATTAGTGTGTCAGATGCAGTGATTAATTTGTAAGATGCGTGATTAGTGTGTCAGATGCAGTGATTAGTGTATTAGATGCAGTGATTAGTGTATCAGATGCATTGATTAGTGTATCAGATGCAGTAATTAGTGTGTCAGATGCAGTGATTAGTGTATCAGATGCAGTGATTAGTGTGTCAAATGCAGTGATTAGTGTGTCAAATGCAGTGATTAATGTGTAAAATGCGTGATTAGCGTGTCAGATGCAGTGATTAGTGTGTCAGGTGCAGTGATTAGTGTGTATACAGGAAGATGTGTGATGGGTTGACATATTGATTCAGTGAGAAAGAGCAGACCAGGTATCGGCTAGGTGAGGCAGATGGGGTCAGACCCCAGAGCAGACCAGGTAGCGGCTAGGTGAGGCCGGTGGGGTCAGACCCCAGAGCAGACCAGGTAGCGGCTAGGTGAGGCAGATGGGGTCAGACCCCAGAGCAGACCAGGTAGCGGCTAGGTGAGGCAGATGGGGTCAGACCCCAGAGCAGACCAGGTAGCGGCTAGGTGAGGCAGGTGGGGTCAGACCTCAGAGCAGACCAGGTAGCGGCTAGGTGAGGCAGGTGGGGTCAGACCCCAGAGCAGACCAGGTAGCGGCTAGGTGAGGCCGGTGGGGTCAGACCCCAGCAGCAAAACATGGAAACAATCAACACAATAGAGGAAGAAATAGAGAAAGTAAAGAAAAAGCTTAACACACTGAATGCATTTCAACCTGACAACGTGTATTTAGGGACATCAAAACTCAACATAAACCCTGAGTGGACCTATGATGAGAGTCTTCAACAGGTGTTTGGATACGGCTAACTGCTAGAAATATGGACAAAAAGACTAAACTTGTCATAATAAAAAAAAAGAGAACAGGCAAGCTTTGCTGGATCACAGGTCGGTATCAATTTCGTGTCTGCATAACACTGATACCGATTACATTCAGGGTTCTGTAGAAATTTGTGATGAAGAAACTCGAGAGCACCTATAGTGGAGCAGATTTACGAATCCTTTGGAGTTTTACTACTGAGTGACAAAGACAAAAAAAAAAAAAAAACGAGAGGCAGGTCTAAGTGCACTGTATTTTCCTGAACTGAAGAAGAAATTCGCAAGGTACCCCACAAGACTTTTTTTCCACAAAACTGAAAAACACTAGCAGGAGTAAGAAAAAAACACTACAATACATCAGTGATTATCTGAAAGACTGGAGGCAGGGTAATGGTACGGAAGGAGGTATCGAGTGGAAGTATGTAGAGAGTGAAGTTCATTTCAAGAAGGATCAGTACTTTTATACATCAGTGATCTCCCTGAAAGGATTGATTCTTATATGTTTGTTTGCTTATAGTGTAAAATTGATAGGATGGATACAATTATGGGAGGAAAGATAAGTTCGAGGGAGACATAGGCAGATAAAAGTGGCTATTGGAGTTAAAACTAGCAAATACAAGAGTATGAGGAATATGGAAGGAGAAGACAGCTCTGGGAAGGTTTACAGCCTCAAAAGCGAAGGAAATTGGTGAATTGGAAAGTAATAAATTAAGAAACGGGCTAGGGAGTTAACCTCATGCCAAATATATCACGAAAGGTTCATATTTATCATATAGCCTTGTTGGTATATGCGACCCTAGCAAATATCAGTATAGCATTTAGGAACTTCAGGAATCCTTTAGGATATTGTACATAACACCATAGAGCATGCGGACCCACCTGATAAAACACATACAAAACTTGGAATATCTACAGGGAGATTTTTCCTAGAAGTGAGAGGAAAGATCTGTGAAAGGAAACTAAAAGAGCTGAGCCTAGCGATCCTAAAAGCGTTGAGAAAGTTATAGGAAAGTCCGGTAAACTACTTCAGTCTCAGGGTGGTTAGTAGACGGAATGACCTTGATGCAGTGGTGAAGGCGCACTTATTAAGTAGCTTAAATTGTAGATGCTAAAAGCTACAGGAGGTGAGGAATATGTAGAACTATTCACTTTTGTAAGAGGCGTAGCCAGGGGTTAACACTTCACATCCACAAGTACAACTTTATGACAACTAAATAATGTGTGGGATTGCTGCCATACTCAACACTATTCGAGATTAAGTGTATATATATATATATATATATATATATATATATAATATATATTATATATATATATATATATATATATATATATATATATATATATATATATATATATATATATATATATATATATATATATATATATGCAATAAGATCACAGTAAACAGGTGATTTCAGAATATGCAAAACAACCACTGTGAAGACTAGAGAAATTCCAAGCGCTTTCGTGACTACTCACATTATCAAGGAACAATGAAAGTAAAACATCAAAGGAAGGTATATAAAGGGGTAACCCACACCTCACTATCAGATCCCACAATCAACGAAACACCTGACGCGAGACAGCAGGCCCGCCGGCCGAACTAGACAGGTCCTTCACACAACCCACCAACAAACTATTCTACCCAAGAAATAAGAAATTTAAAAATTATTATTTGTCCAATGTATTATTAAATTCTTCCCAAATTCTATTAATTATAAATGGATCTAATTTATATAAACCAAAGGAAATGTTCATATTATTGTCAAAACTGCTTTTTATGAAACAAGATTCAATTATATTCCTGTCGACCATGGACTTGCTTGATACTACTTTCTCAACTTTTTGAAAATCAATTGGATGGTTAAAATCTCTTACATGAATAAATAGAGCATTGGAATCTTGTCCAGTTCTAATGCTATATTTATGTTGTTTTAATCTTAGTTCGAGATTTTTACCAGTTTGACCGTAATAAACTTTATCGCAAATTTTACAAGGAATCTTATAGACCCATCCATCAGCATTTTGGGGGGAATTCTTTATCAAGAGTTTTTTTTACTCTATCAAGATTTTTTAATACAATTTTAATATTAAAAGTCTTAAGAAGAGAAGGCATATCAACCAAGTTTTCATGGTAAGGGAGAACCAACATATTTTTAGCTGAATAAGGCTGGTTGTCCCTTTTTGGATTGTAAAAAGTATTTCTAGCAACTTTAAAAGATTTATCAATTACATTTCTTGGGTATTTCAAATCATTACCTATTTCATAAATTTTGGATATTTCCTCATCTATGAACCCTGGACTACAAATTCGTAAAGCTCTCAAAAACACTGATGAGAAAACAGACAGTTTAACTCTATCTTGATGGGAAAAATAATAGTGGACATAGGAACAGTTATTTGTAGGTTTTCTGTAAATTTTAAATTTGAATTCATTATTACCCTTAATAATTAAAACATCTAGAAAAGGCAAAGAGTTATTTTCTTCAAATTCAACAGTAAAATTTATAGAATGGGCTAAGCTATTTAATTTGCCAAGGAAATGGTGTATATCTACATTTTTGGGCATAAGACACAAAATATCATCAACATATCTGAACCATTTAGCTCTATTAGGGAGGATTGTGTTAAGCAGCCTTGTTTCAAAAAATTCCATGTATAGGTTACTAAGAACAGGTGAAACAGGATTTCCCAATGCCATACCAAACTTTTGAGTATAAAATTTATCATTAAATACAAATTTTGCATCAACAATGCAAAGTTTAATAAGTTTAATGATAGTAGGAACTGGCAATGGTAAATCATAATTAACGAGTTCTTCTATAAATTTCACTGTTGAATTTGAAGAAAATAACTTATTGCCTTTTCTAGATGTTTTAATTATTAAGGGTAATAATAAATTCAAATTTAAAATTTACAGAAAACCTACAAATAACTGTTCCTATGTCCACTATTATTTTTCCCATCAAGATAGAGTTAAACTGTCTGTTTTCTCATCAATGTTTTTGAGAGCTTTACAAATTTGTAGTCCAGGGTTCATAGATGAGAAAATATCCAAAATTTATGAAATAGGTAATGATTTGAAATACCCAAGAAATGTAATTGATAAATCTTTTAAAGTTGCTAGAAATACTTTTTACAATCCAAAAAGGGACAACCAGCCTTATTCAGCTAAAAATATGTTGGTTCTCCCTTACCATGAAAACTTGGTTGATGTGCCTTCTCTTCTTAAGACTTTTAATATTAAAGTTGTATTCAAAAATATTGATACAGTAAAAAAAACTCTTGATAAAGAATTCCCTCCAAAATGCTGATGGATGTGTCTGTAAGATTCCTTGTAAAATTTGCGATAAAGTTTATTACAGTCAAACTGGTAAAAATCTCGAACTAAGATTAAAACTACATAAATATAGCATTAGAACTGGACAAGATTCCAATGCTCTATTTATTCATGTAAGAGATTTTAACCATCCAATTTATTTTCAAAAAGTTGAGAAAGTAGTATCAAGCAAGTCCATGGTCGACAGGAATATAATTGAATCTTGTTTCATAAAAAGCAGTTTTGACAATAATATGAATATTTCCTTTGGTTTATATAAATTAGATCCATTTATAATTAATAGAATTTGGGAAGAATTTAATAATACATTGGACAAATAATAATTTTAAAATTTCTTATTTCTTGGGTAGAATAGTTTGTTGGTGGGTTGTGTGAAGGACCTGTCTAGTTCGGCCGGCGGGCCTGCTGTCTCGCGTCAGGTGTTTCGTTGATTGTGGGATCTGATAGTGAGGTGTGGGCTACCCCTTTATATACCTTCCTTTGATGCTTTACTTTCATTGTTCCTTGATAATGAGAGTAGTCACGAAACGCTTGGAACTTCTCTATTCTTTCACAGTGGTTGTTTTGCATGTATATATATATATATATATATATATATATATATATATATATTATATATATATATATATATATATATATATATATATATATATATATATATATATACGTCTACTGCAGAACAAGCACTGTGAAAAAAAGAGTGATTTCTCACATTATCAAAGAAGACAGTTCCTTGATAATGTGAGAAATCACGAAAGTGCTTGGAGTTTCACTATTTTTTTCGCGGTGGTTGTTCTGCATATTGTGATGTAACTTGTTTCCTGTCATCTTATTGCATTTACACCTACTGTAGAGGTGCTCAGGTTAGGTTAGGTAAGGTTCGTCAGGAAACAGTACAAGTGTTCCCTGATGCTGTTCTTCGTTAAATGATGACCCGCCGTTGGAGCTTTTGGTTATCTGACCGAGGCCTTCCACTGGCTTAGCCATCCACTCCCCTCCCTTAAAAAATATGGTTAGATTTATAACCATATATAATCTGTAAGGCGCGTTTCTCTTAGTGTTCATGTATATTGACTCTACTTTCATCCCTACTATAGAAAATAAATTTTCATTGATTTAGAGTGGACATGTAGGCTTCAAGCCTAGTGCATCAACATGACTCTCGGAGCCTTCACCGTGCTGTGTCTACAAGAGCGGATATGTAGGCTTCAAGCCTAGTGCATCAACATGACTCGCAGCCTTCACCATGCTGTGTCTAGACAATTTGTTAAACTCATGATAGTGCGAAATATTGTAGACTGTGAGATCAACATGTGTTTAAGTGTGTTTGTTTCACGATTAACAGGCAAGAAAGAGATCGACGCGTCGTTATGAAGCTTTTCTTAAAGAAATTTGTTGTATTTGAAATTTTAATGTATTAAAATTCTCTCTCTCTCTCTCTCTCTCTCTTTTATATATATATATATATATATATATATATATATATATATATATATATATATATATATATATATATATATATATATATATATATATATATATATATATGTCGTGCCGAATAGGCAGAACTTGCGATCTTGGCTTAAATAGCAACGTTCATCTTGCCATATAGGACAAGTGAAAATTTGTGTATGCAACAATTTCGCCAAAATCATTCTGAACCTAACGAAAAAAATATATTTCACTGTGTTTGTTTAGTATTAAATTATTGTAAACAAATCTAAAATATATTTAGTTGGGTTAGGCTAAAATAAATTGTTCTTGTTGTAATAAGGTTAGGTAAGTTTTCTAAGATTCTTTTGGAGCAAAATTAAAATTTTTTACATTAACATTAATGAAAAAAATATATCTTTAAACGTATAAGAGAAAATTTTAGAAAGGACTTAATTTTAAATGAGTTCTTGCTAATTGACCAGTTTTACATATTCGGCACGACATATATATATATATATATTATATATATATATATATATATATATATATATATATATATATATATATATATATTTGTATGTATATGTGAGTGTGTGTCCCTTTATATCATCAAAGAAAACTTTTTTTTTATTAGATTTTCTGTCACATTTCCAAATCCAGAATCGGTAATATAAAACGTGGGCTTGACAGAATAAGATAAGTTGGCTGTGGTTGAGTGGGTTAATGTGCTGACCAATCAGCCTTTGATTAAGTCAATAAGTATTTGGAAAAGAACTTTTAATTTGATGACGAGGTTGTTGACGGCCACCTGTGGACTACCAGCCACCTGGTGTGAGGACAACCCTGTGACTATGGTGGTGCTGCTGCTACTGCTCTGTTGTTACTGTTACTGCTGCTGCTACTGTTACTGCTGTTACTGTTACTGCTGTTGCTGTTACTGCTGTTACTGTTACTGCTGTTACTGTTACTGCTGTTATTGTTACTGCTGTTACTGTTACTGTTACTGCTGTTACTGTTACTGCTGTTACTGTTACTGCTGTTACTGTTACTGCTATTGCTGTTACTCTTACTGCTGTTGCTACTACTGTTACTGCTGTTACTCATACTGCTGTTGCTACTACTGTTACTGCTGTTACTGTTACTGCTGTTGTCTCATACACTAGCACCACCGTGTGATCCTAGAACAGCAAGATAGGGGTTGCTTAACTCGAGTATGTATCATCTCAAACACTGTTTGAAATGATACATACAGCCAAGGTTCACTATCCTCATGCTCCACAGGGCGTGGCAGCGTTCCTCATCTGAACATTAAGTTTGCGAAGAGACGAAGAGAAGGTTTCCGATCTTGAATTTGCGCCTAAAACTCTATGTTGTTATTGTCAACCTGGACGGCTACTCTCCTCCCTGAGTTAACCTGAACGGCAGACTGGGTGCCCAAGTTGCTGGGTCCTCACCTGCTTCCTCGATACTGTCACAACACTTAAATGAGAATTTCATCACATAATGAAAGTACAAAATGGGGATCGAACTGGTGTCCTTGCAACTGTAAATCCTTGATTATGCAAACTTTTCTTCAATTTATGTACTTATATAATCTATATAATCTTTATATGAATATATAATTATTTATATAATTATATAAATTACATAATTACACAATTATTTAATTTTATAATTGGTAAAATAAGTGACTAAAATAAAATAATTGTCCCAAGGTTAATGATTTTTTTTTGTCGTTGATGTGAGTGAATCTGAAAAAAATGCGAAGGTTTTTTTAAATGAAAAAAGTAAGTGTGTACTGTAAAAAGTTTGGAGGTACGAGAGTGAGGTGAGCAACGAGATGTGACCGGGGCCCAGGAGATAGTGTCTCACTCAGAGTTGAACTTTCCCTTAGAACAAATTAGGAGTCTATACCAGGGTCCATGGCTAGAGCCCGAAATTAAGGGTAAATTCAAGTTTCTTCTAGAACAAAGCAGAAATTAATACCAAGGCCCAGGAGCTAGAATCCGAAATCAAAAGTTAGTTGAACTTTCCTTTACGACAAAGCAGAGGTTAATATCAGGGCCTAGGAGATCGAGCCCGAAATCCAAAGTAAATTCAAGAGGAAGGTAAGCTCAGGAGGGTGCGGTCAATGTGTGGATGGGTAACTATGGCTTAGGAAGTCGAGTCCCAACTTTGAAATGGACCAACACTGACAGATATAACCTCGTGGAGTGTGTCTGTTCTATAACCTCGTGGAGTGTGTCTGCTCTATTACCTCGTGGAGTGTGTCTGCGTTTTATAACCTCGTGGAGTGTGTCTGTGTTCTATAACCTAGTGGAGTGTGTCTGTGTTCTATAACCTAGTGGAGTGTGTCTGTGTTCTATAACCTAGTGGAGTGTGTCTGTGTTCTATAACCTAGTGGAGTGTGTCTGTGTTTTATAACCTCGTGGAGTGTGTCTGTGTTCTATAACCTAGTGGAGTGTGTCTGTGTTCTATAACCTCGTGGAGTGTGTCTGTGTTTTATAACCTCGTGGAGTGTGTCTGTGTTCTATAACCTCGAGGAGTGTGTCTGTTCTATTACCTCGTGGAGTGTGTCTGCGTTTTATAACCTCGTGGAGTGTGTCTGTGTTCTATAACCTCGTGGAGTGTGTCTGTGTTTTATAACCTCGTGGAGTGTGTCTGTGTTCTATAACCTCGAGGAGTGTGTCTGTTCTATTACCTCGTGGAGTGTGTCTGCGTTTTATAACCTCGTGGAGTGTGTCTGTGTTCTATAACCTAGTGGAGTGTGTCTGTGTTCTATAACCTCTTGGAGTGTGTCTGTGTTCTATAACATCGTGGGGTGTGTCTGTGTTCTATAATCTCGTGGAGTGTGTCTGTGTTCTATAACCTAGCGGAGTGTGTCTGTGTTCTATAATCTCGTAGAGTGTGTCTGTGTTCTATATACTCGTGGAGTGTGTCTGTGTTCTATAACCAAGTGGAGTGTGTCTGTGTTTTATAACCTCGTGGAGTGTGTCTGTGTTCTATAACCTAGCGGAGTGTGTCTGTGTTCTATAATCTCGTAGAGTGTGTCTGTGTTCTATATACTCGTGGAGTGTGTCTGTGTTCTATAACCAAGTGGAGTGTGTCTGTGTTCTATAACCTCGTCCGGACTTTATAACCTAGTGGAGTGTGTCCGGACTTTATAACCTCGTTGAGTGTGTCCGGACTTTATAACCTCGTGGAGTGTGTCCGGACTTTATAACCTCGTGGAGTGTGTCCGGACTTTATAACCTCGTGGAGTGTGTCCGGACTTTGTAACCTCGTGGAGTGTGTCCGAACTTTATAACCTCGTGGAGTGTGTCCGGACTTTATAACCTCGTGGAGTGTGTCCGGACTTTATAACCTCGTGGAGTGTGTCCGGACTTTATAACCTCGTGGAGTGCGTCAGGACTTTATAACCTCGTGGGGTGTGTCCGGACTTTGTAACCTCGTGGAGTGTGTCCGGACTTTATAACCTCGTGGAGTGTGTCCGGACATTGTAACCTCGTGGAGTGTGTCCGGACTTTGTAACCTCGTGGAGTGTGTCCGGACTTTGTAACCTCGTGGAGTGTGTCCGGACTTTGTAACCTCGTGGAGTGTGTCCGGACTTTGTAACCTCGTGGATTGTGTCCGGACTTTATAACCTCGTGGAGTGTGTCCGGACTTTGTAACCTCGTGAAGTGTGTCCGGACTTTGTAACCTCGTGGAGTGTGTCCGGACTTTGTAACCTCGTGGAGTGTGTCCGGACTTTGTAACCTCGTGGAGTGTGTCCGGACTTTGTAACCTCGTGGAGTGTGTCCGGACTTTGTAACCTCGTGGAGTGTGTCCGGACTTTGTAACCTCGTGGAGTGTGTCCGGACTTTATAACCTCGTGGAGTGTGTCCGGACTTTGTAACCTCGTGGAGTGTGTCCAGACTTTATAACCTCGTGGAGTGTGTCCGGACTTTGTAACCTCGTGGAGTGTGTCCGGACTTTGTAACCTCGTGGAGTGTGTTCGGACTTTATAACCTCGTGGAGTGTGTCCGGACTTTGTAACCTCGTGGAGTGTGTCGGACTTTGTAACCGTGAGTGTGTCCGGACTTTGTAACCTCGTGGAGTGTCCGGATTTGTAACCCGTGGAGTGTGTCCGGACTTTATAACCTCGTGTAGTGTGTCCGGACATTGTAACCTCGTTGAGTGTGTCCGGACTTTGTAACCTCGTGGAGTGTGTCCGGACTTTGCAACATCGTGGAGTGTGTCCGGACTTTGTAACCTCGTGGAGTGTGTCCGGACTTTATAACCTCGGAGTGTGTCCGGACTTTGTAACCTCGTGGAGTGTGTCCGGACTTTGTAACCTCGTGGAGTGTGTCCGGACTTTGTAACCTCGTAGAGTGTGTCCGGACTTTATAACCTCGTGGAGTGTGTCCAGACTTTGTAACCTCGTGGAGTGTGTCCGGACTTTATAACCTCGGAGTGTGTCCGGACTTTGTAACCTCGTGGAGTGTGTCCGGACTTTGTAACCTCGTGGAGTGTGTCCAGACTTTATAACCTCGTGGAGTGTGTCCGGACATTGTAACCTCGTGGAGTGTGTCCGGACTTTGTAACCTCGTGGAGTGTGTCCGGACTTTGTAACCTCGTGGAGTGTGTCCGGACTTTATAACCTCGGAGTGTGTCCGGACTTTGTAACCTCGTGGAGTGTGTCCGGACTTTGTAACCTCGTGGAGTGTGTCCGGACTTTGTAACCTCGTGGAGTGTGTCCGGACTTTGTAACCTTGTGGAGTGTGTCCGGACTTTGTAACCTCGTGGAGTGTGTCCGGACTTTGTAACCTCGTGGAGTGTGTCCGGACTTTGTAACCTCGTGGAGTGTGTCCGGACTTTGTAACCTCGTGGAGTGTGTCCGGACTTTGTAACCTCGTGGAGTGTGTCCGGACTTTGTAACCTCGTGGAGTGTGTCCGGACTTTGTAACTTCGTGGAGTGTGTCCGGACTTTGTAACCTCGGAGTGTGTCCGGACTTTGTAACCTCGTGGAGTGTGTCCGGACTTTGTAACCTCGTGGAGTGTGTCCGGACTTTGTAACCTCGTGGAGTGTGTCCGGACTTTGTAACCTCGTGGAGTGTGTCCGGACTTTGTAACCTCGTGGAGTGTGTCCGGACTTTGTAACCTCGTGGAGTGTGTCCGGACTTTGTAACCTCGTGGAGTGTGTCCGGACTTTGTAACCTCGTGGAGTGTGTCCGGACTTTGTAACCTCGTGGAGTGTGTCCGGACTTTGAAACCTGTTTTCAAGCTTTAGAACCCAACCATGACACAGAAATTCAAATGCAGGTTGATATTCCATAAGAGGTTTAGAGAAAAAAATCGGGGGTTGAAACCTTGAGAGGTGTTTTATGTGGCCACTTTAATGTTGGGTGAATTTTGGGAACAGCCCCGAATCTGTTGAAATTAGAACATAGTGAAATGTGATGCTAGTATCCCGTAGAGTTATAGATGCTACACCACTCGGTACATCCCTCGCTGTGTAGTGTTGTATTCTTCTTATATACGATGTGAGCAGTTCTGGGTGTTCATACAGACCAGGTGAACAGCTGTGGGTGTTTGTATAAACGAGGATATCCACTCTAGGTGGGGCTCATGCACAACTTTAAACCCAGTAGCATTGTTGCTTCTGGCTCTGTTGTTTTTTGCTGTCGTTACTACTGCTGCTGCCGCTACTGCTCCGCCCCGAGCAGTACACTGCACTACAACTGCTCTTTCCTGTTTTCGCACACGCAAAAAAAAAAAAAATAAAAACACGCATATATATATATATATATATATATATATATATATATATATATATATATATATATATTATATATATATATATATATATATATATATATATATATATATATATATATATATATATATATATATATATATAAGTAAAGAAGAAGAAGAAATATTAGGCAGTCATTACGGAGGCGCACAGATCAAAGGGAAAAGAAAGTGGTATTGTCCTCATCTGAATAAGTCGCTCTGACAGCCCGCGCTGCCTGGCCGATGAGTTAGGTTAGGTGACGGGTGAGATGAGGAGGTTGAAGTGACGGGTGAGGTGAAGTTGAGGTTGAGGTGACGTTGAAGTGACGGACGATGTAATGTTTTTGTAACTGGGAACAGAGGATAGTGTTAATAAGTGAGGTGGTATGAGAAGAGGGAAAAGTGACAAGTACGGTTCTCCACGGACCACTGCTCTGATCAATGCTCTTATTGATGTACATTGACTACCTGGCAGAGGAAACTGAATAATGTACATGATTGTGTCCAGATGATGCAGATTATTATTTTATTATTATCAAGGGGAAGCGCTAAACCCGGAGGATTATACAGCGCCTGGGGGGGGGATGTGGAAGGCATTCAGGCTTAATTCGGGGAATTTGAGCACAGATCCAATTCCCTAAATCAAGAGCCCCTCACCAACATCAAGGAACCTTCCTTGAGGGGCCAGATGATGCAGAATTAACAAGGAAGATAATAACTGGAGAGGACGAAGCCAGGCTCTAAGAAGACTTTAACAAACATGGTTAGGAAGAAAGCTATTTAAATTCGCTCCTCTTAAGTATAAAGTGATGTAATAAAAGAGAGATAGAGAGCGAGAAGACCGGACACGGAGTACAACCTGGAAGAAGAGACACTACTGTGATATGGGATACGACATTAATCCTATCTTTAAATATTAGAATGGCCCTACTTTCTTAAACCTTCAAGTTGGGACTAAGATTTTGGTAACTAAATATGGTAGAAGAATAAGACACATGTGCAACACCTGAACGTATTTATTGTTAAACGTTCCGCACGTACAGCAGCAGCTTCAGTCGGATAAAAGTGAATATATAAGGCGTAGTTTTGACATTATCTATTATGTCCAGTGATATATTCGTTTGTATTCGAGTGAAGAAGTTTGTTGTGCGGACACCTAGCAGCATGGTTAGGGTGTCAGGGAGGGAGAAGGAGGATTGGAGACCTGTCACTCATTAAGGGGTACATCACTTCCCTTGTTTTCTAATAATATGTCATTTTTCTCCTATAATCTACCATGTCCATAATTAGTATCGCATTTGCTTTGTCTACTTTCGTAAGGTGAAGTTTAGGATCTTTCCTTAATTCATGGTATAACTTAACGAATCTTTGGGGACAATTGTGTTGCAGAGGTCTGAGCTTTGTTCAGACGTCTGCAACACAATTGTCCCCTAAGATTTGTTAAGTTATACCATGAATTAAGGAAAGATCCTGGACTTCACCCTATGAAAGCAGACAGAGCAAATGCGATAGTAATTATGGACAAGGTAGATTATAAGGGAAAAATAAACATGATATTAGGAGACAGGGAAACTCATGCGCCTCTTAAGTTGCTACACTGAGTTACCTGAGTGAGGTCATCGTGGTACAGGCAGCTGGGGCAGCTGACCCAGAATGGAGTGAGGTATGAAATAATAATTGTCATAGGTTTTAGCATGATGAACAAAGGGTCGGCAAGCTTAAGAAAGCCGTCAGAGATACTCCTTCATCCTCATAGTCTGATACTCACCCGCTCACTCACTCCTTCACTGAGTGAATGGTTATCTGGCTGATTCACTGTGTAAGCAGCTGGGTGTTGTCAATTTAACCACATAGACGCAGTGTAAAATGACCAGTTCAATTATCTATCTCTAGTAAAATTAATGGAATGTACTGTGTTGTAGATGAGAGTCTGTGAAATATATGACAAGATAATTACTCCATGCTCATTTCCCCAGTATGTATTTATAGTATTACGTTTCATGAGGAATATATGGTCTAATCTCACCCAGTTAAGTGGCTTTAGTAATGCAGTGATGGCAGCCTTATGTGATGAGTAAAGAGACTCACGTGACGATATGGTGTGCAACACCAGGATTTAGTGACTAGAGTCGTAGGCGATATACGTGCAAGTGAAGCTTGGAATAATTAGCATGACAGCACTGAGTTGCAAAGAGTCTGCAACTGGAGTATTAATATTCAATTAAAGACAGTGTACAAGGAGAAAGATGTAAGAATATATCACAAGAACTAAATATATAAACCGTACTGCCACGTTAGTTATCTAAGAAAGGTTTTCAGGAACCTTAACAAAGATTCTTTCAGGACATTATATTCAACATACCTGGAGTATGTGGTGCCACTATGAAACCCACACCTGATCAGGAATATAAAAAAACTAAAGAGCAAAAGGTTTGAAACAAGAATGGTGCCGGAACTGAGGAAGGATAGACTACGAGAAAAGGATCAAGAAGCTTATTCTAATAAAATTATAAGAGATGAAAATCAGGGGTGACATGATCAAGACTTGTTAAATACTCAGGGGATTAGAAAGAATAGAAAGGGAGACTGAGATGCGGGTAGAGGTGTGGGCAAGGGCTGGTTCTGTAGCTAAACACAGAGGTAAGACATAGTGAGGTTAGGCAGAACTTCATTTTCAGTATGGTAAGTTAAACATGTTAGACGAAGAGGTTGTATACATTCTTCAGAAGTAGATATTATCGATCTCTGAAGGCCAGGAATCAATAAAACTCTACAATAAGAGACAAAAGGCGAGGCCATGAGCTAAAACTCGACTAATAGAAACACATATGGTAAAATAAGTATAAAGAGAGAGAGATATGAGAGCAGACAATAATGAGTGTAGCAACAAGAACCATCATTACTTTTATCCATATTTCCCTAAAGGTCTTTTCTGAAGTATGTGTACGGTTCAAGTGGCTGAATATTTCATAAGGTTGAAAATAGCGTGGCCAGACTGCCGCCCCAAGCCTAGATGAATAGAATTCCCATGATAGGAACACTGCCCTCTGACCCACCCTCAGCTGCCTCATAGCTGCAGTCAGGAACTTTGAGAATGTTAGACCCTGCTTTGTTGTACCAGCAACACCAGCAGCCCTACCACCATCACCACCAGCAATACAAACTACCCTACCACCACTACAAGAAAAACAACCACTCTTCCACCACTACCAGGTACTAGCAACACTAGTCACCCTACCACCACCAGCAGTAACATCACACATCCTACCCACCACCACTCTGCCACCACCACCCTGCCACCACCACCCTACCACCACCACCCTACCACCACCACCCTACCACCACCACCCTACCACTATTACCCTGCCACCACCATCCTACTACCACCACCACTCCCATCCAACCCCATCCCCAGTAACGCCAGCCACCCTCCTACCAGTGCCAGCCATCCTTCCTCCACCACTAGCTAATAGGACCACCACCGCCAACACCAACAACATCAACCACACTACCACTTCCACCAGCAACACCAGCCACCCTACCAACATCACCGTTACCAGCAGCACTAACACCTGCAATACCGCTATCACTACCCTAGCAAAACTAACACCAGCAACATAAACCGTCCTACCACCATCACCGCTAGCAACTTTAACACCAGAATTAATGCGAACAGTAACACCACTTACACCACTACCAGCAACACTACTATCACCAGCATTATCACCAGAAACACTGTTAACACCAGCAGTATCACCAGCAACACTACTAACACCAGCAGTATCACCAGAAGCACCATTAACACCAGCATTATCACCAGCAATACTGCTAACACCAGCATTATCACCAGCAACACTGCTAACACCAGCAGTATCACCAGCAACACTAACACCAGCAGTATCACCAGCAACACTACTAACACCAGCAACACTATTAACACCAGCAGTATCACCAGCAACACCATTAACACCAGCAGTATCACCAGCAACACCATTAACACCAGCATTATCACCAGCAACACTGCTAGCACCAGCATTATCACCAGCAACACTGCTAACACCAGCAGTATCACCAGCAACACTAACACCAGCAGTATCACCAGCAACACTACTAACACCAGCAACACTATTAACACCAGCAGTATCACCAGCAACACCATTAACACCAGCATTATTACCAGCAACACTGCTAGCACCAGCATTATCACCAGCAACACTGCTAACACCAGCAGTATCCACACCAGCAACACATTCACCATCTTACACCAGCAGTATCACCAGCAACACTATTAGCACCAGCAGTATCACCAGCAACACCATTAACACCAGCATTATCACCAGCAACACTGCTAACACCAGCATTACCACCAGCAACACTGCTAACACCAGCAGTATCACCAGCAACACTAACACCAGCAGTATCACCAGCAACACTACTAACACCAGCAGTATCACCAGCAACACTATTAACACCAGCAGTATCACCAGCAACACATTAACACCAGCATTATCACCAGCATCACTGCTAACACCAGCATTATCACCAGCAACACTGCTAACACCAGCAGTATCACCATCAACACTAACACCAGCAGTATCACCAGCAACACTACTAACACCAGCAGTATCACCAGCAATACTATTAACACCAGCAGTATCACCAGCAACACTAACACCAGCAGTATCACCAGCAACACTACTAACACCAGCAGTATCACCAGCAACACTATTAACACCAGCAGTATCACCAGCAACAACATTAACACCAGCATTATCACCAGCATCACTGCTAACACCAGCATTATCACCAGCAACACTACTAACACCAGCAGTATCACCAGCAATACTATTAACACCAGCAGTATCACCAGCAACACTAACCCAGCGTACACCAGCAACATACTAACACCAGCAGTATCACCGCAATATTTAACACCAGCAGTTATCACCAGCAACACTAACACCAGCAGTATCACCACCAACACTTCTAACACCAGCATTATCACCAGCATCACTACTAACACCAGCATTATCACCAGCAACACTGCTAACACCAGCATTATCACCAGCAACACTGCTAACACCAGCAGTATCACCAACAACACTAACGCCAGCAGTATCACCAGCAACACTACTTACACCAGCAGTATCACCAGCAGCACTGTTAACACCAGCAGTATCACCAGCAACACCATTAACACCAGCATTATCACCAGAAACACTGCTAACACCAGCATTATCACCAGCAACACTGCTAGCACCAGCAGTATCACCAGCAACACTAACACCAGCAGTATCACCAGCAACACTACTAACACCAGCAGTATCACCAGCAACACTATTAACACCAGCAGTATCACCAGCAACACCATTAACACCAGCATTATCACCAGCATCACTGCTCACACCAGCATTATCACCAGCAACACTGCTAACACCAGCAGTATCACCATCAACATTAACACCAGCAGTATCACCAGCAACACTACTAACACCAGCAGTATCACCAGAAACACAATTAATACCAGCAGTATCACCAGCAACACCATTAACACCGGCATTATCACCAGCATCACTACTAACACCAGCATTATCACCAGCAGCACTGCTAACACCAGCATTATCACCAGGAACACTGCTAACAGCAGCAGTATCACCAGCAACACTAACACCAGCAGTATCACCAGCAACACTACTTACACCAGCAGTATCACCAGCAACACTATTAACACCAGCAGTATCACCAGCAACACCATTAACACCAGCATTATCATCAGCAACACTGCTAACACCAGCATTATCACCAGCAGCACTGCTAACACCAGCAGTATCACCAGCAACACTAACACCAACAGTATCACCAGCAACACTACTAACACCAGCAGTATCACTAGCAACACTATTAACACCAGCAGTATCACCAGCAACACCATTAACACCAGCATTACTGCTAACACCAGCATTATCACCAGCAACACTGCTAACACCAGCAGTATCACCAGCAACACTAACACCAGCAGTATCACCATCAACACTAACACCAGCAGTATCACCAGCAACACTACTAACACCAGCATTATCACCAGCAACACTGCTAACACCAGCATATCACCAGCAACACTAACACCAGCAGTATCACCAGCAACACTACTACACCAGCAGTATCACTAGCAAACTACTAACACCAGCGTATCACCAGCAACATACTTACACCAGCAGTTCACCAGCAACACTACTTACACCAGCAGTATCACCAGCAACACTACTAACACCAGCAGTATCACCAGCAACACTACTAACACCAGCAGTATCACCAGCAACACTACTTACACCAGCATATCACCAGCAACACTTCTAACACAGCAGTATCACCAGCAACACTTCTAACACCAGCAGTATCACCAGCAACACTTCTAACACCAGCAGTAATCACCAGCAACACTACTTACACCAGCAGTATCACCAGCAAACACTTCTAACACCAGCAGTATCACCAGCAACACTTCTAACACCAGGAGTATCACCAGCAACACTACTTACACCAGCAGTATCACCAGCAACACTTCTAACACCAGCAGTATCACCAGCAACACTACTAACACCAGCATTATCACCTGCAACACTGCTAACACCAGCAGTATCACCAGCAACACTAACACCAGCAGTATCACCAGCAACACTACTTACACCAGCAGTATCACCAGCAAGACTTCTAACACCAGCAGTATCACCAGCAACACTTCTAACACCAGCAGTATCACCAGCAACACTACTTACACCAGCAGTATCACCAGCAACACTTCTAACACCAGCAGTATCACCAGCAACACTACTTACACCAGCAGTATCACCAGCAAGACTTCTAACACCAGCAGTATCACCAGCAACACTTCTAACACCAGCAGTATCACCAGCAACACTACTTACACCAGCAGTATCACCAGCAACACTTCTAACACCAGCAGTATCACCAGCAACACTTCTAACACCAGCAGTATCACCAGCAACACTACTTACACCAGCAGTATCACCAGCAACACTTCTAACACCAGCAGTATCACCAGCAACACTTCTAACACCAGGAGTATCACCAGCAACACTACTTACACCAGCAGTATCACCAGCAACACTTCTAACACCAGCAGTATCACTAACAACACGTCGGCATAAGCTTCCTTCTCCTATGTATGGGATATCTGTGTATTGTGTCAGTCACATCATTGTGTCTTGCTTGTTCTGAGATCAGTTATTGAAGGATCACGTAGAAGAATGTACAGGAAAATAATTCTTCTTCTTTAATGTCTCGAGAAGGAGCATATACTGTATTGCAACAGAGGAAAGATAATCTATACAGAGAGATTATCGATAATGAGCCGAAACCATAACTCCCATTTGAGACGGAAGAATCACAAAGGAGCAAAAAACAAGGTCCTTCAGGAAACTGAAAAAAAGCCTATGTATTTCTATACATTCGTAAATTCGAAAGTCAAAAATCCTCCTTTAGAATTACACTGATCACTGAACTCATAAAACAAGGTCAATATCAATAGGTATAACAATTTCTAACGAACAGAAGAACAGTAGTAACTAAGTAAAATCTAGCCATATAAAGGTAAAGAGTTCAGCATCGTAAGTCACAGCCCAGGCGCTCTTACATCGTCATAAAAGACATAGACAAAACACTAGCCACAACTTCGTAATCATCCTCTACGAACGATACCAAAATAAACATGAAATTCGCCTCGGTGGAGGCCGTGGAAAATTTACTTGTAGATATCCACTTCTAGAGGAAGATGTAGAAAATTACTTGATGTACAAAATACAGGAAGATCATCTCATAAAACGAAAGGAACGTGTAAAAGACTTGAGTATAATACAAATTTCGGATGACCTATGATTTAAAAAACACAATAAGGCAAATGCGTGAAAGACAGGAGGCTGACAGGTTGGAGACTGAGAATTTCCGAATGAAGAATACAGTAATATAATTAGGTTAAGTTCTCAACCTGTTAGAGTCACGTAGCACTGCAGGGAAGGATGTGCAGAAGAAGGAGTGTGTGAAGGTAAGAATGAGTGATGGGTAGGGTTGTGAGGAGGTATGGGTAGGTGGAGGTCAGGGTTAATGCAAGAATAAAATTTCATTGAAAGTTGGTGTAATAGGTTAGTTTACGTCAAAATGTTACAGTGAGTTAGTTACAGTGAGTGCGTTGGGATAGTGTAGACAGTGGAATTGAATCCTTGGAACCCACTGATAGACAGGACAATCTATTACGGTGTGGTGGACTGACAGTGTGGCCTGACAGTCGTTTCTTAGTGAGGTATTCGTGAGTGAGCAGTGTGCAGTAGGTAAGCTTGAAAGTAGTCACTCTAACCCAGCAGAGATGGGAAGAAGATGGCCAGAATTCTAAAACATAGTTTGATAAAACAGTTTGTTGTAGTTCAACTCGGACCATCGTTATGGAGTTGTTGAGAGATCACTGAAAAAATAATCCGAGAAAGGAATACTCCGATGAGAGGTCGTGAGTGGCGAGTCTGCTTGTTCACTGCCCTGAGCATCAACTTGCCCAGATACCCACCAAAAATAGTCCCAGATCTACACACTACCCATGAAACCCCTGAAAAAAAAAATACGGAATCCATGTCAAGTGTATCAACATCCGAGGTCAAAGACTATTCAGCCTGCTGCCAGCAGATAGTAAAAATATTACCGCAACAATAATAAAAGTCTTAAGACGAAACTGGATTACGACTTCCGGGTGTGGAACTTGCCACACAACTGGCAACACATGAAACTTCCGGGTGTGGAACTTGCCACACAACTGGCAACACATGAAACTTCCGGGTGTGGAACTTGCCACACAACTGGCAACACATGAAACTTCCGGGTGTGGAACTTGCCACACAACTGGCAACACATGAAACTTCCGGGTGTGGAACTTGTCACACAACTGGCAACACATGAAACTTCCGGGTGTGGAACTTGCCACACAACTGGCAAGACATGAAACTTCCGGGTGTGGAACTTGCCACACAACTGGCAAGACATGAAACTTCCGGGTGTGGAACTTGCCACACAACTGGCAACACATGAAACTTCCGGGTGTGGAACTTGCCACACAACTGGTAACACATGAAACTTCCGGGTGTGGAACTTGCCACACAACTGGCAACACATGAAACTTCCGGGTGTGGAACTTGCCACACAACTGGCAACACATGAAACTTCCGGGTGTGGAACTTGCCACACAACTGGCAACACATGAAACTTCCGGGTGTGGAACTTGTCACACAACTGGCAACACATGAAACTTCCGGGTGTGGAACTTGCCACACAACTGGTAACACATGAAACTTCCGGGTGTGGAACTTGCCACACAACTGGCAACACATGAAACTTCCGGGTGTGGAACTTGCCACACAACTGGCAAGACATGAAACTTCCGGGTGTGGAACTTGCCACACAACTGGCAACACATGAAACTTCCGGGTGTGGAACTTGCCACACAACTGGCAACACATGAAACTTCCGGGTGTGGAACTGCCACACAACTGGCCAACACATGAAACTTCCGGGTGTGGAACTTGCCACACAACTGGCAACACATGAAACTTCCGGGTGTGGAACTTGCCACACAACTGGCAACACATGAAACTTCCGGGTGGGAACTTGTCCACACAACTGGCAAGACATGAAACTTCCGGGTGTGGAACTTGCCACACAACTGGCAAGACATGAAACTTCCGGGTGTGGAACTTGCCACACAACTGGCAACACATGAAACTTCCGGGTGTGGAACTTGCCACACAACTGGCAACACATGAAACTTCCGGGTGTGGAACTTGCCACACAACTGGTAACACATGAAACTTCCGGGTGTGGAACTTGCCACACAACTGGCAACATATGAAACTTCCGGGTGTGGAAATTGCCACACAACTGGCAACACATGAAACTTCCGGGTGTGGAACTTGCCACACAACTGGCAACACATGAAACTTCCGGGTGTGGAACTTGCACACAACTGGCAACACATGAAACTTCCGGGTGTGGAACTTGCCACACAACTGGCAACACATGAAACTTCCGGGTGTGGAACTTGCCACACAACTGGCAACACATGAAACTTCCGGGTGTGGAACTTGCCACACAACTGGCAACACATGAAACTTCCGGGTGTGGAACTTGCCACACAACTGGCAACACATGAAACTTCCGGGTGTGGAACTTGCCACACAACTGGCAACACATGAAACTTCCGGGTGTGGAACTTGCCACACAACTGGCAACACATGAAACTTCCGGGTGTGGAACTTGCCACACAACTGGCAACACATGAAACTTCCGGGTGTGGAACTTGCCACACAACTGGCAACACATGAAACTTCCGGGTGTGGAACTTGCCACACAACTGGCAACACATGAAACTTCCGGGTGTGGAACTTGCCACACAACTGGCAACACATGAAACTTCCGGGTGTGGAACTTGCCACACAACGGCAAGACATGAAACTTCCGGGTGTGGAACTTGCCACACAACTGGCAACACATGAAACTTCCGGGTGTGGAACTTGCCACACAACTGGCAAGACATGAAACTTCCGGGTGTGGAACTTGCCACACAACTGGCAACACATGAAACTTCCGGGTGTGGAACTTGCCACACAACTGGCAACACATGAAACTTCCGGGTGTGGAACTTGCCACACAACTGGCAACACATGAAACTTCCGGGTGTGGAACTTGCCACACAACTGGCAACACATGAAACTTCCGGGTGTGGAACTTGCCACACAACTGGCAACACATGAAACTTCCGGGTGTGGAACTTGCCACACAACTGGCAACACATGAAACTTCCGGGTGTGGAACTTGCCACACAACTGGCAACACATGAAACTTCCGGGTGTGGAACTTGCCACACAACTGGCAAGACATGAAACTTCCGGGTGTGGAACTTGCCACACAACTGGCAACACATGAAACTTCCGGGTGTGGAACTTGCCACACAACTGGCAACACATGAACTTCCGGGTGTGGAACTTGCCACACAACTGGCAACACATGAAACTTCCGGGTGTGGAACTTGCCACACAACTGGCAACACATGAAACTTCCGGGTGTGGAACTTGCCACACAACTGGCAACAC
This sequence comes from Cherax quadricarinatus, assembly GCF_026875155.1. Lineage (NCBI taxonomy): Eukaryota > Metazoa > Arthropoda > Malacostraca > Decapoda > Parastacidae > Cherax > Cherax quadricarinatus. Next base: position 68,360,527 of record NC_069413.1, on the reverse strand, counting down.
ATGAAACTTCCGGGTGTGGAACTTGCCACACAACTGGCAACACATGAAACTTCCGGGTGTGGAACTTACTACACAACTGGCAACACATGAAACTTCCGGGTGTGGAACTTGCCACACAACTGGCAACACATGAAACTTCCGGGTGTGGAACTTGCCACACAACTGGCAACACATGAAACTTCCGGGTGTGGAACTTGCCACACAACTGGCAACACATGAAACTTCCGGGTGTGGAACTTGCCACACAACTGGCAACACATGAAACTTCCGGGTGTGGAACTTGCCACACAACTGGCAACACATGAAACTTCCGGGTGTGGAACTTGCCACACAACTGGCAACACATGAAACTTCCGGGTGTGGAACTTGCCACACAACTGGCAACACATGAAACTTCCGGGTGTGGAACTTGCCACACAACTGGCAACACATGAAACTTCCGGGTGTGGAACTTGCCACACAACTGGCAACACATGAAACTTCCGGGTGTGGAACTTGCCACACAACTGGCAACCACATGAAACTATTCCGGGTGTGGAACTTGCCACACAACTGGCAACACATGAAACTTCCGGGTGTGGAACTTGCCACACAACTGGCAACACATGAAACTTGAAAATAGACCCATAAACCTGGAAAAATATGTTATATAATACACTTAAAGAAGAGCTTTAATTTATTTATAATTAAAAAATTGCAAACACTCACCCTCCAGTATACACTCACACTCACCCTCCATTATACACTCACACTCACCCCTAATATACCACTCACACTCACCCTCCATTATACACTCACACTCTCCCTCCATTATACACTCACACTCACCCTCCATATACACTACACTCTCCTCCACTCCAGTAATACACTCCACACACCACACTCTCCCTCCAGTATACACTCACACTCACCCTCCAGTATACACTCACACTCTCCCTCCAGTATACACTCACACTCTCCCTCCAGTATACACTCACACTCACCACTCCATATACACTCACACTTCTCCCTCCAGTATACACTCACAACTCACACCTCCATTATACACTCACACTCTCCCTCCATTATACACTCCACACTCACCCTCCAGTATACACTCACACTCTCCCTCCAGTATACACTCACACTCTCCCTCCAGTATACACTCACACTCACCCTACCAGTATACACTCACACTCTCCTCCATTATACACTCACAGTCACCCTCTAATATACACTCACACTCTCCCTCCAATTAATACACTCACACTAACCCTCCAGTATACACTCACACTCTCCCTCCATTATACACTCACACTCACCCTCCAGTATACACTCACACTCTCCCTCCATTATACGCTCACAGTCACCCTCTAATATACACTCACACTCACCCTCCAGTATACACTCACACTCTCCTCCATTATACGCTCACAGTCACCCTCTAATATACACTCACACTAACCCTCCAGTATACAGTCACACTCACCTTCCAATGTACACATTCAACTTCCAATATACATTCACTCTCCAATACACACAATCACCCTCAAGTACACACAATCACCCTCCAGTACACACAATCACCCTCCAGTACATAATCACCCTCCAGTACACGCAATCACCCTCAGTACACACAATCACCCTCCAGTACACACAATCACCCTCCAGTACACGCAATCACCCTCAAGTACACACAATCACCCTCCAGTACACACAATCACCCTCCAGTACATAATCACCCTCCAGTACACGCAATCACCCTCAAGTACACACAATCACCCTCCAGTACACGCAATCACCCTCCATTACACACAATCACCCTCCAGTACACAATCACACTCGGATTTTGATTACCATATTAGCAATAATTTTTTGCCACCTTCCCGAAAACAAATTGGAAAAAAATATCATGGTCTCTATTTTTACTGCATTTAATGACTAATCAGTATGAGATTTCTATTGAAATCTGTGATAAAAAATCAGATATTGCAGAAAATAAAAAATAGAAGAGAATCGGGTTGGTATGAAAATGCAGATTACCCATCAGCCTCAATTATTCTGAATGTCATATCGGGCCAAATTTTTTTCTGCTAAGCTTCCTCTATCTAAATTAATCTCTGACATATTTGTCCAAAATAATGCTGGAACGTTGGTATATTTTTGTTGTTGATTTCGTACTACTTAAGGTGTATGTACTCACCTAGTGTGTGTGTGTGTGTGTGTGTGTGTGTGTGTGTGTGGTGTGTGTGTGTGTGTGTGTGTGTGTGTGTGTGTGTGTGTGTGTGTGTGTGTGTGTGTGTGTGTGTGTGTGTGTGTGTGTGTGTGTGTGTGTGTGTGTGAGTGTGTACTCACCTAGTTGTACCCACCTAGTTGAGGTTGCAGGGGTCGAGTCCAAGCTCCTGGCCCCGCCTCTTCACTGGTCGCTACTAGGTCACTCTCCCTGAACTGTGAGCTTTATCATACCTCTGCTTAAAGCTATGTATGGATTCTGCCTCCACTACATCGCTTCCCAAACTATTCAACTTCCTGACTACTCTGTGGCTGAATAAATTCTTCCTAACATCTCTGTGATTCATCTGTGTCTTCAACTTCCAACTGTGTCGCCTTGTTGCTGTGTCCCATCTCTGGAACATCCTGTCTTTGTCCACCTTGTCAATTCCTCTCAGTATTTTGTATGTCGTTATCATGTACCCCCTATCTCTCCTGTCCTCCAGTGTCGTCAGGTTGATTTCCCTTACCGTGTGTGTGTGTGTGTGTGTGTGTGTGTGTGTTGTGTGTGTGTGTGTGTGTGTGTGTGTGTGTGTGTGTGTGTGTGTTGTGTGTGTCTGTGTCTGTGTGTCTGTGTGTGTCTGTGTGTGTCTGTGTGTGTCTGTGTATCTATGTATCTTTCTGTGGCAGTCTGTGTGTCTTTCTGTGTCGATGTGTCTTTCTGTGGCAGTCTGTGTGTCTTTCTGTGGCTGTCTGTGTGTCTTTCTGTGGCAGTCTGTGTGTCGTTCTGTGTCCGTCTATGTGTCTTCCTGTCTGTGTGTCTCTTTCTGCGTCTGTGTCTTTCTGTGTCCGTCTGTGTGTCTTTCTGTGTCCGTCTGTGTGTCTTTCTGTGTCTGTCTGTCGTAATATTATACACAGTGCATGTATAACTCAGAGCTCTGGTGTTATGTGTACAATGAGAAGAATGATGACGATAACGACAATAATCATAATGACGATAACAATGCCTGAAGTCTCCCAGAATATTTTCCCACCAGATATTTGGCGGAAGATTTAAAACAGCTCCTCAAAATCACATGACTGGATAAGCTGCAGCATGTTGAAAAAACAATCACCTAAGTGTTATATAAGGTAAGAGAACTAAACCTCTTTGAAACGCTCATCTTCTTGCTGATACTGGTGACTAGTCTCTTTTTGAGTTGCAATTACCAGGAGACCTTCCTCCCAGAACCACTATCAAAGTTGTTGTTTTCCTTTGTAATTAAGAGAGTAACTACCTCAGTAGTATGGTCCTAACAGACAAATTTGCCACACCAAGTTTAATAAGGAAAATTCATTCCCGAAAATTCGGCTCATTCGTGTGCAGGCAGGAGAAGCTCAGGTCTGCAAGGATGAAAAAGTCAGGGTAAGTAAGGGTATTTGGTTAAGATAAGAAGGCGTCCTCATTAATTTGACTGCTTCATCTTGTTCATAAACAGCGATATTGAACTTGAAGGGAATGAGGAGAACTACTGTTGAAAGTACTGTAAAAATATGAACGTACTTGTCATAGCAAGTTCTAGTATCAGGTGCTAGACGTCTAGAATGGTTAGGAGCAAGATTTATAATGAGTTATTGAACGAATTAACGAATTCCAGGACTGAAAATTCGGCTTGTCGCCTAGGTAAAGATTTAGTTCAGTTGTTTTTCTTCTCTTCTGTCCCCCCGACACCCTCATTCTTCCCCCGTCTCCAAAATATTTTATCAATGTGATTATAGTTTTCCTTGATAAAACTTCGTAACAAGCAGTAAACCATTTTGCATATTTTGGCAGGGACACCGTATTTTCCCGACAGTTCAACTCTCCAGATCAAGAGCTTAAGTTAATCGACCTGAAAGAGTCGGCCACAAAAATTAATGGGAAAAGTGGTGCCATTACACAGGTTGAGGGAGACTTCAGTGATGTGGCAACACACGGACTGATAATATTGTAGGGAATACAAACATTTTAATAATGAGAGTATGATCAGTTAACTTGTGTTAGTTTTAAAAAATATTCCTTATACTATTATGCTAAATATATTAAATAATCATTTTTAATTACAAATATTTTAAACATGTCTACCGTTTTCCACCAAGACAGGGCAAAGAAACAACACACACACACACTATCACTCATTCCCTTAGCAGTCTCTCCAGGAGTGCAGTATATTATAATTCACATGACCATCAGACTACATCATCGACAGTAATCACACAAGTGCGGACACTGTTCTTCCCACCTCCAGAAATCAACTTCGGATAATCGGTTCTCTTAAATTCACCCATAAATATTGTCATGTTTATACTCTAACTGCAGCCAAAGTTTAAAAATCACTCGCCTTCACTCAGATCTAACAAGATGCAACTCAAAGTCTCTTTTTAATATTCCTTCTAATTCTTCCTGGGCGTGTAAATACTCCATCTTAACCAACCTATCATATTCCATACTTTCTAAGTGACCAGACTGTCTCAACAATACATGTTCCGTTCCTTCATTGTACATTTTATGCCGCTATATTATCTACAAGTTTCGTAACTCTCATTCTCTGTCTGTTATCGACACTCCACATAGCTCTCTAACAGGACATTTCCACCGCTTCCATGAAGATCATGTCTCACAGCCACAATAAATGATTCCGATCGGATGAATCATTCTCAGGTTATAAAGGAAAACCTTGGATGAAAAACAAAAGAATAAAGCCGTTGTAAAATAAGATATTTAAGAGCTTACTAAACTTGAGCTTATTAAACTCCTGAGACTTAAAGGCGCCATAAAAACAACAGGTTGTAATATTTTAGTTTTGTTTTCTCACTTACGTTTTATTTTTTCCTATTCTCCGTCAAGTTCTTTTAAAAATTCTTTATATTCCTATGAGGAAAAAAGCATTATACTGTTAAGTCTCGGTGAAGGTTCACCTTCAAGTGGATGTTGTCTCAGTATTTCCCTTCCTGACAACTTATCGTTTATAACTTTGTGAATTCCTTCTTCAGAAGTAGACATATATACGGGTGTTCTCCTGAAATAGTAGAGCACTAGCTATAAATTACAGACCAGTAGCACTAATTTCTTACATCATAAAAATCTTCGAAAGAGTGATGAAACGGCAGATTACAAATTTCATGGAACAGCACAACCGGCTGAATGTGTATCCTATTTGACAGAAAAATGAAAAATGAAATAAAAATATGACATTTGAATTCAACGCTAATATATACAGTTATACTGGGGTGTCTGGTGGAGGTTGACACCGTCTTGTAGAAATTGTAGCCGTTACTGATGATGTGGGGGGGGGGTCACAGGTGTTGGTGACAACCCAACGACTAGTTCTTCACAGAGACAGAGTCTATAGCCTTGAATAGTCAGTCCAGATGACAGGAACGCAGGTTCTTTACCACTGCAAAGATGAGGGGTAGTGTCCTGTACAATTAATCAGGTAGGTAGATCATAAAGTGACGTCCCGGGACATCAGTCCGTCTCCTTCAAAACTTCTCGTTGGTTGGCAGGTGACCCAATCTGTCATTCCAAGCTGGAAAGAGAGACAGGTTACCCACTGCTTAAGAAATCACTCTCCATGATAAGTGTAAGATACTTAAAAAAGGTGGTGATTATCTAAAAGTTTCATGTGGAGCTTAAAACTGAAAGGACTAAGTTTATTATTGGTCAAAAGTGAAGCTTTCAACCAATATCCACTAGAATATGAGCAGAGGCTTTTACTTACAGTTGTGCTGGGAGCTGTTTGGCCGGAGCCCCACACGTCACCTTTCGGGGTGGGGAGAAAAGGGGGGGGGATAGCGGGAGCTAGACTGACCCTACCTTAACAAGCAGCCGGCAATCAAACTATCGTTACCATATACTCGTTCGCTACTCCTATCTGTTGAACTTTTCCCTCACAATCCAGCATCAGCGAGGTAAAAAGCTCAGTTCCCCAAGGCACTGTCCGACACCTCTGCTGTTTCTCATCCTCATAGCAGACAGATCAAAACACCCGTCACAGTTTTGTATCATCATCTGCAGATGATACTAAAATAAGCATAAAAGTCACTACGGTAGAAGACACTGAAAAGTTACAGGAAGACATAAGCAGGATTTTCCAGTGGAAAGTGGAGAACAACACGATGTTCAATAGTGATAAGTTCCAGCTGCTTAAGTATGGAAAGAATGAAGAACTCAAGAGGAACACAGTATACATAACTCAAGAGGGTCACCAAACAGAATGAAAGGAACACGTAAAAGACTTGGGAATAATTATGTCAGCTGACCTTTCTTTTAAAGAACATAATAAGACAAAGATCACGACAGCCAGGAAGATGACGGGGTGGGTAATGAGAACTTTCAAAACAAGGGAAATAATGTCAATGGTGACACTCTTCAAATCGCTAGTGCTCCCTCACTTAGAATATTGCTCGGTACTGACGGCCCCGTTCAAAGCAGGAGAATTACCAGAGCTGGAACAAATACAGGGATCGTTTACGGCACACATTGAGCCAGTAAAGCACCTAAACTACTGGGAACGCCTAAAAGTCTTGAACATGTACTCATTGGAGCGGAGGAGAGAGAGAGATACATGATAATATATACCTGGAAAGTACTTGAGGGTCTGGTCCCAAATCTGCACACTGCCATAACAACATACTGGAGTGAGAGATATGGGAGGAAGTGCAAAAGAAACCGAATGAGGAGCAGGGGTGCGGTGGAGACAATAAGGGAACACTGTATCAACATTCGTGGCCCCAGACTCTTCAACATCTTACCAGAAGATATCAGAAACATGGCTGGAACAAGTGTAGAAGCCTTCAAGAGGAAATTGAACGAGTATCTTCACCAGGTGCCAGATCAACCAGGCTGTGATGGATATGTGGGGCAGCGGGCCTCCAGCAGCAACAGCCTGATTGTTCAGAGGAGCTTGGCCCATGGCCGGGCTCCGAAAGTAGTGAGACTCTCGAAATTCATCAAAAGTATAAGCGCTTGTTCTGGTTTGAGTGCTAGTTCACTTCTGAGTGCTAACTAGTACTTAAGTTGTGCTGGTGGTTTGAAGCTGATCGGACGAAGCAGTCACATATTGCATGAAAACTGACATTTCAGCTGTCACAATGTCTTCAGTAAAAATTACCCTAACATATCCGAAGAACAGTGTAAACAAAATTAATTAACATATACCAGTACTTGGGGTTTGAAAACTATCACAAGAGGCATTATCCAATGACTGTTTGGAAACCAATTTGTTGATTTCATTGGAAAATTAAAACTTACATGGCTCTTAAAAAATGCAAACTTTCCATTGAGCTAAGGCCGACATCACTGTAAGGTTAAAGCCGAGCAGAAGAGCCATTCTCTGGTTATTGCTTGGAAGCCAATGAACATAAGAATGGATGAACACTGCAGAAGGCCTACTGCCCACACAAGGCAGGTCCTTATCAAAACCATCCCTACCCTAAACTACCCAAGAATTTACTCCTGTACCCACGACACCAATCAAACCCAGCCTCTCCCACTCATATATCTGTCCAATCTCTTTTTAAAGCTGCCCAAGGTCCTAGCTTCGATCACCCTACTCGGAAGACCGTTCCACACATCTACAACTCTGTTAGAAAACAAGTACTCACCTATGTCCTATCTAAATCTAAATTTATCTAACTTAAATCCATTATTTCTGGTTCTTACCTGGTTAGACACCCTCGGTACTTTATTAATATCACCTTTGTTTATGCCCATCATCCTCTTATACACTTCGTTGATATCTCCGCCTCATTCTACGTCTCTCCAGAGAGTGAAGATTCATGGCTCTAAGTCTATCTAAGTTTATTTTTTTTTATTAACACAGCGGTCGTTTCCCACCGAGGCAAGGTGACCCGAAAAAGAAATCGGCAAATTTTCCTCTACAAACTCTGAAGTTAATGGTATCCGCCTGTGCCTAAGATACCTCAACCATTGAAAACTGAAGCCCTTTAGAAGAGACATACGCAAATTATTTTACAGAAAAAGCAAATCATCATTTTAGAAATAAAAGTGATAGATTGTCATCTTTACACTACAATAAGAGTGTTTGGTAACCTGCTAAGGTATACCACTGTGGAAAGTAAGGTACACCACTGTGGAAAGTAAGGTACACCACTGTGGTAAGTAAGGTACACCACTGTGGAAAGTAAGGTACACCACTGTGGAAAGTAAGGTACACCACTGTGGTAAGTAAGGTACACCACTGTGGAAAGTAAGGTACACCACTGTGGAAAGTAAGGAACACCACTGTGGAAAGTAAGGTACACCACTGTGGAAAGTAAGGTACACCACTGTGGAAAGTAAGGTACACCACTGTGGAAAGTAAGGAACACCACTGTGGAAAGTAAGGTACACCACTGTGGTAAGTAAGGTACACCACTGTGGAAAGTAAGGTACACCACTGTGGAAAGTAAGGTACACCACTGTGGAAAGTAAGGAACACCACTGTGGAAAGTAAGGTACACCACTGTGGTAAGTAAGGTACACCACTGTGGAAAGTAAGGTACACCACTGTGGAAAGTAAGGTACACCACTGTGGAAAGTAAGGAACACCACTGTGGAAAGTAAGGTACACCACTGTGGTAAGTAAGGTACACCACTGTGGAAAGTAAGGAACACCACTGTGGAAAGTAAGGTACACCACTGTGGAAAGTAAGGTACACCACTGTGGAAAGTAAGGTACACCACTGTGGAAAGTAAGGAACACCACTGTGGAAAGTAAGGTACACCACTGTGGTAAGTAAGGTACACCACTGTGGAAAGTAAGGTACACTACTAGTGGAAAGTAAGGGTACACCACTGTGGAAAGTAAGGTACACCACTGTGGAAAGTAAGGTACACCACTGTGGTAAGTAAGGTACACCACTGTGGAAAGTAAGGTACACCACTGTGGTAAGTAAGGTACACCACTGTGGAAAGTAAGGAACACCACTGTGGAAAGTAAGGTACACCACTGTGGTAAGTAAGGTACACCACTGTGGAAAGTAAGGAACACCACTGTGGAAAGTAAGGTACACCACTGTGGAAAGTAAGGTACACCACTGTGGTAAGTAAGGTACACCACTGTGGAAAGTAAGGTACACCACTGTGGTAAGTAAGGTACACCACTGTGGAAAGTAAGGAACACCACTGTGGAAAGTAAGGTACACCACTGTGGTAAGTAAGGTACACCACTGTGGAAAGTAAGGTACACCACTGTGGAAAGTTTGAAACCAATCAGAAGAGAATTTTTCAAGTTTTCACACAGAAACTAAATCCTGGATTATTCTATATAAAGTCATCACAGAGAGCACCTGCACTATATAAAGTCATCACAGAGAGCACCTGCACGTACTAATAGTTACATCAACTTTTCTCTAATTACAGTACAACCAGCCTTGAATAGTTGAAGCCGATGGATAAGCTATAACTTTATAGGGAGAAAAATATCGACTACTGAAAGATATTCCTTTTGGGATAAACCAATATATTAAATAAGCAGAGTAACATCATCCATCACTGTGTTGGGCTAAGTGTTACTGATAAGAACTCTCTTCTTTCCTCCAGAAACATCTCTCGTGTGATTATATGTACAACTTTCAATAACTTATTATCTATTTCAGACATGTGCAACAAGAGCCACATCATTTCCCTACCCACCTAGTTATATGATTCTCTTATACCACCAGTACAGCAAGTAGCTCGTTACCGTTATCTAAGTACGGCTCATTTATATGCTTAAAGGAAAAACACTTGATTAATGATCATCCTCCTTCCTAAATCCACTATGTTTCACTAATATTTTGGTTTATGTTTTAGCAAGAGTTGGTGCCTTTTGAAACTATTGTTTCGTCAAGTTCAGCTGAGTGGCAGCAGTAGTGGGTTCTGGCCACTGAAATCACCACATCCAGCTTAAAGACTCACAAATCTGTTTAAGGATGTCGTGATCTCATATTTAACGAACATGTGTGATAAACACATGCTACTGTGGTCGTGTCGCTGTTATGTTAGACACATGCTATATTGTAGTCGACTTGTCTGGCTGGTGTCACGCTGGATCTTGCTGTACAAAGTAACTTGCTCACCAGGTGATGCCCTCTCTAACCTTCTCCATAAAATACATACTGTATGTTCTAAACAACCATAGACAAAAGCATACATTGCATAAATATGCAAAGCGAAGACATATAACTTTGTAAAATTATTGCTGAAGGTCTAACAGAGGTCCAGTGCAAGTGATTTACTTTCCTTGATATGCAGACCAAATGGACTTCACACGTTGCCATAGATGCTAGAAACTTGTATTAGTTATTCAGGTTGAGTGTATATGAATAACAGTAAATTCTTTTATAAACATCCTCTGTATAATGTGATTTTTTTTGTGACTGAAAAGTTCCTATAAAAATTGAAGAGGCTTACTATGAAGGCCTTTCACCCGCTATTTAATTTATGGATGCATTTTTTCAGTTGTATTTACGTAAAATATTGCTATACAGAAAAACTTTATCTCTAGAGAGCTTACTACACTAACAACTAGAAAGCTTACTACACGAACATCTAGAGAACTTACAACACGAACATCTAGAGAGCTTACTACACGAACATCTAGAGAGCTTACTACACTAACAACTAGAAAGCTTACTACACGAACATCTAGAGAACTTACAACACGAACGTCTAGAGAGCTTACTACACGAACATCTAGAGAGCTTACTACACGAACATCTAGAGAGCTTACTACACGAACATCTAGAGTGCTTACTACACGAACATCTAGAGAGCTTACTACACTAACAACTAGAGAGCTTACTACACTAACAACTAGAGAGCTTACTACACTAACAACTACAGAGCTTACTACACTAACAA